>CM076574.1:1404990924-1405148786 GCA_034641835.2 Pinus albicaulis
TAGCATGTAAAAAGGATAATTACTCTTTGACCAACATGGAGACTATGTTACAAAGAGTAACAGGTTCAGGAATGATGTCATTGCTAGATGGTTTTAGAAAGAAGAATGGTACCATTAGACTTTGTGTCGATTTTAGAAACCTTAATCTAGCATGTAAAAAGGATAATTACTCTTTGACCAACATGGAGACTATGTTACAAAGAGTAACAGGTTCAGGAATGATGTCATTGCTAGATGGTTTTTCTGGATACAATCAAGTTTGGCTTAAAAAAGATCGGCGCAAAACTACATTCACCACACCATGGGGTACTTTCGAATACATTAGAATGCCTTTTGGGTTGACTAATGCTGGGGCTACTTTTCAAAGGGCTATGGATTATGCTTTTAAAGGTTTAATTGGAAAAAATATTGAAATTTATCAAGATGATCTTATTGTTTTTTCTAAAGATGGTATTAGTCACATAGGTCATCTTAAGCAGGTCTTTGATAGGTGTAGAGAATTTGGGATTTCCTTGAATCCAACTAACTCTGTTTTTGGAGTAACTAAAGGGAAATTACTTGGTCACATTATCTCCAAAGATGGAATCAAGATTGATTCTGAAATAGTTGAGGCAATCCAAAAGATTCCTCTCCCTCGTAATCTTAAATCCCTTTAGTCTTTTCTAGGAAAAACTAATTTTCTTAGAAGATTTATTCGAAATTACGCAAAAATAGCTAAGCCTATTCAAAATCTTCTGAAAAAAGATGTAAAATTTTGTGGAAAGAAGATGGTAAAAAGGCTTTTCAAGGAATTAAGGGTGTTATTGCCAAAGCTCCTGTTTTGGCAAGTCCTGATTATTCTAAGGATTTCATGATTTTCTCTTTCGCCTCTGAAGATACCATTGTTGGTCTCTTGTTACAAAAGAATAAGGAAGGTCATGAACAACCTATTACTTTCATGAGTAGAGCGCTTCAAAATTTTGAATTGAATTATACTACTATGGAAAAGCAAGCCTATGCCTTGGTTAAGTCTCTTAAGCATTTTAGGACTCATGTGGGTTATTCTAAAATCATTGCTTTCGTCCCGCATTCTGCGATTAAAGATATCTTAACTCAAACTGATTTCTTAGGGACTCGTGCTAGGTGGGTTACTAAAATTCAAGAGTATGATTTAGAGATTAGGCCCACCAAGCTAGTCAAGGGTCAAGGCTTGGCTGAAATGATGATTGAAGGTAATGAGAAAGCGCTTGGTTTGATTTGTCTTAATGATGTTTCTTCACATGAGCTGCAAAGGTTAGGAGAGCATGAATGGTATAAGGACATTATTTATTATTTGTTAAATCTTACATGTCCTAACCATTTAGTTGCTCATAGAAGAAGGGCTCTTAGATTAAAAGCCACTAAGTATTGCCTCATGAAGGATGGCCTTGGATGGAGAAATCCTAAGGGGATAATACTTAGGTTTGTTGATGAGATTGAGTCTAAGAAGTTGATTTCTGAGTTTCATTCAGGATTTTGTGGTGGTCATTATGCTGCTAGAACTACTGCCCACAAAATTCTGAGAGTTGGTTATTATTGGTCTTCGATTTTGTCAGATGTGCATAAATATGTCAAAAGTTGCCAAGCCTGTCAACTATTTATTTGGAAGTAGAAGCTAGCTGCCTTGTCCTTAAAACCTGTGGTTGTTGAAGCACCTTTTCAACATTGGGGTCTGGATTTCATCGGGAAATTCCATGAAAATTCTAGCAATGGCTACTCCTGGATCTTAACTGCGACTGATTATTTTACAAAATGGGTTGAAGCCATTCCTACTAAGAATGCCAATGAAAAGGTCATTATGGACTTTATTGAAAATCAAATCATTACTAGATTTGGTGTCCTTGCCAAGATCACTACTGATAATGCCAAGGATTTTAGTTCTTTTGAGTTTTCATCTTTTTGTTTTAAGTATGGCATTACATTATCTCATTCATCTAACTCTATCCTCAGGGTAATGGCTTAGCTGAGTCAAGTAATAAAAATCTTATAACCATTATCAAGAAGATAGTAGGAGATAATAAGCGATCTTGGGATAGCAAAATCAAGTATGCTTTGTGGGCAGATAGAATTACTAAAAAGAAAGCTATTGGTAAAAATCCTTTTGAATTAGTTTATGGCTTGGATGTAACTTTGCCTGAGCACCTTAAATTACCAGCTTACCAACTCCTTCAACATTTTTCCACTGATAAAGATGTTGTTCAAAATAGAATTGATCAGATTGTGGAGTTGGATGAAACTCGTAGGAATGCTTTAGATAATATGTGTAAGAATCAATCTAACATTAAGAAAAGCTTTGATAAATCATCTTGATCTAGATCTTTGGAGGTTGGAGACATGGTATTACTTTGGGACCGAAAGAATGAAAAGCTCGGAAAACACAACAAACTTGACAGTTTGTGGTTGGGACCTTATATTATCAGAGACATTGCTAGACCAAACTCATTCCATTTGAGCACGTTGGAAGGCGTACCACTTCAGTTACCTGCGAATGACCAACTGCTCAAGTTGTTCTTCAGAGATGACATCTGATGCCATTGGGCATCCTTTGTATTGTATTTCTAACCTTACTCTTTGTCCTTTCAACATTTCATTTTGTAGTTAGATTAGATTTACTTTTCATGTCAAGCAGAATAATAAATGATAGAAGAGCTTCTATTTTTCATGTGCCTAATGTTATATGATGATATTTGGATGGACGCTACTTATGTAATTTTGTGTGTTGCTTGGATGCAGATTCTGGATTCTCACATTCCATCAATGAAGCAATGTGTCCCCAAGTAGAGCCAGATGTTGACCACACTTTGTCAATGACCCCATAGCAGTACACCCCCATTTTTTCAAATGGGATTCATCATGTTCGAGATGTTCACACCATTCAGATTTCATTTTGTCAGACGACAACTTTATAAATGATCTAAACCCATTCTGCATGTTTATGATGTAAATGATCTAAGTAAGACCACCATGTATGTAACAACCTAGATAAGCCTAGTATTTTGGTGATGATTTCTATCCTAGGAGGTTATTTGTCTCACTGATTCGCTTCTGTTTCTTGACACAAGTGATCGACAGAGTTTTCCCCTCCAGCCTCACCCCAAAGCTAGGGTGGATTTTGTCATCAAGATGTTAAGTGAGTCCTAGTGTTTTCTACCGAGTCTTTGTAAAAGTAGTTTGGGAATAATCCTAGCTAATTGGCTAGATTATTTTATTGCAAGCTGCTTGGTCTACTAGATCATGTTTCGAGTCGCAGAATTGGGTAGCTATTTGAGGGTCCATACGAATGGGTATTCCCCCTTTATGTGTCTAAATGTATTTATCTTATGTAAAGAGGGTTGGAAAAATAATTAAATTCTCTCTCAAACAATTAATTAAATTTTTTGGCCAAATTATTCAAAGGCAAAATTCGTGGGTCCTTAAATTTTTAAAGGTCCCAGGGCAAGGGAATATTGAGAATTTCAAGAAATTTTGGACCCTTGGCCTTGGTGGTTAAGTCAAAGTCAAAATTTTGAGGTAATTAACTCAAAATATTATTTTTGAGTTAATTAAAATGAAATTAAATGATAAATTCGAATTTCCTCAAAATTGTAATTTCGACGGTCCAGATTAAAAGATAATTAAATCTTTTCGACGGTCGAGATTATTTTGACAAGGATCAACTGAACTAGTCGTTGGAGATTTTATCTTATAAATTAGAGGTCTTTGTTAGTCTTTCAAGGATCCGATCTTTGAATCGTGCACTTGTTCTTGGAAGCTCTTGTAATTTTTTGATGAATAAAGTATAAAGACTTTGGGGTTACAAACTTTGGTGATCCTTTCTCCAGATCTATGTGGTGATATTGTCTCTAAACTCTGCTACTTTATTTGGCATTTTGATGGTTGATGGTCTTTATGGATTGATCTGTATACAGGTATCTTGTGCAGTTTTTTGGGTTTCTAAAGTTGCATTTGATTCAACGGAAATATTAACTATCTATTTTTTTGAAAAGTATCATGTTTATTTTTAAATCTCTATCAATTTAAAATTCATATCTAAGTGTGCAGAGATCATTTTTCAAGGTTTGAGTGTTTGTGGAAGTCTTCAGTTAGACCAGCCGACTCTCAGATTTCATAAAAATCTGAAAAAGCTCATTGTTTCCTAATTCCCAAAGTTATCTTACGAAATTTTGTTTTTTGCAGGGTCTTCTTGGGCTTGTGCCTCTCTTAATTTCTCTTTTTTATTAATTGTGCAAAAATGGTTTTAAATCTGGCCAAGAGGGCCTCTAATCTGTAAATTAACACTGTGAATTTGCAAATATTCTCTAGGGTTTAAGGGTTTATTTTATGTGCATAGTTTTGGGTTTTTGATTTTGTGCAAGTTCTGAGGAGCCTAGGCTTTAAATACAGCCTCAAGGTGTCCCTTGGCGAAGAGGCATGATCTTTGATCATGCCCTTTCAGTTAATAACCTAAGATAAATAAATCTAACTAATAACTAATAAAATGTGCATAACATTTCCCCTTGCTTAAGATGCTTTTTCCTCAAAGCATACGTAACGATGGGTGTTGCTGGCGAAACGCTTCAAACTCCCAAGATGCTTCTTCAATGGGCAAGTCCTTCCACTTGATTAAATATTCGGTAATAACACGAGAGCGCAGCTTCTTATCACGAGTAGATAGGATTCCCTCGGGCTCTAGAACGAGCTTGCCTTCATCATCCAAAATGGGAAGTGTTGTTTGGGGCAACTGATGGCTACCCAATGCCTTTTTTAAGCAGGACACATGGAAAACATTGTGAACACGACTGGTATCGGGAAGGCTCAACCCATAAGCGACTTGACTGATCTTTTTAATAATTTGATACGGACCATAAAACTTTGGAGCTAATTTATTTTTTCCTTTTTGTTTAAGGGACAACTGCTTGTACGGTTGAAGCTTGACAAACACCCAGTCTCCAACTTCAAATGATCTCTCAGTGCGATTACGGTCAGCTTGTTGCTTCATACGATTCTGTGCAACACTCAAATTCTCTTTTAGAATTTGGACGACCTTTTGGTGTTCTTCTAGTTGATTTTTTACTGCTGGCAAATTAGTCTGAATTGAAGCAAAATCTTTCCACTTCGGAGGCTCATATCCATATAGAGCCTGGAACGGAGTCATTTTTGTCGATGTATGGTAAGTAGAATTATACCACCATTCAGCAAGATGCAACCATTGGACCCACTTGTTTTGTTTCTCCATAGCATAACACCGTAGGTAGGCTTCCAAACATTTATTAACAACCTCTGTTTGCCCATCTGTTTGAGGGTGATAAGCTGAGCTCATATTGAGGTAGGTTCCAACATGGTTGAACAATTCCTTCCAAAAGTTTCCTTTAAATTTGGCATCCCTGTCACTAACAATAACCTTCGAAAAGCCGTGTAGTTTATAAATATGTTTGCAGAATATCTCTGCAATTTGCTTTGCAGAGTCTGTTTTTTTAATAGCGATGAAGTGAGCATACTTAGTGAGTCTATCTACTACAACGAAGATCTTATCCTTTCCATCTGATACAGGTAATCCTTCAATAAAATCCATCGATATTTCTTCCCACTTCTGGGCTGGAATATTTAAGGGATGAAGTAAGCCAGGTGTCATAATGTTTTCAGTTTTATTTCTTTGACACTTGTCACATTCTGCAACATATTTTTGAATATCGTGACTCATACCTTTCCAGAAAAATGACTGACGCGCATTGTAGTAGGTTTTGAAATATCCTACATGTCCCGATGACATGGAATCATGTGATTCCTTGAGTATTTTTGATATAAACTTGGATTTGGAATTTAGATAAATTCTCCCTTTGTACCATAAGATATCGTTCTTCCATTCAAATTTTGAATTCCCTGGGAGATTGTTGATTATAGCCAACATGTCCGGATCTTTGGCGTACTCACTTCTAATCTCATTAAACCATTCAGGCACAACAATTGAAACTGCAAGTAATGTTGTTTCCTCATCTTTCCTAGACAGGGCATCCGCTACTACATTGTCCTTTCCTTTCTTGTGTAATATCTCCATGTCAAAAGCGGCAATCTTCTCGATCCACTTTTGTTGTTCTTCAGAGAGTGTTTTTTGCTGAAGGAGATACTGAAGACTGTTATGATCAGTTCGGATGGAAAATTTACTTCCTAACAGATATTGTCTCCATTTGGCTAATGCATGCATAATTGCGAGCATTTCCTTACCGTATGTGGACTTGAGATGCTCACGTTTATTTAGTTTTCTGCTTTCAAAAGCAATAGGGTGCCCTTCTTGCATTAATACTACACCAATACCGAATCCCGAGGCATCACATTCAATGAAAAATGGTTTAGAAAAGTCAGGAGTTGCCAATACTGGTGCATTAGCCATTACTTCCTTCAAATCTTCAAAACATTTCCCTGCTTCTTCATTCCATTTAAACGAATTTTTCTTTAAAAGATTTGTAAGAGGTGCAGTTCGATGAGCATAATCTTTAATAAATCTTCGATAATATCCCGTTAATCCTAAAAATCCTCTGAGCTTGGATATGTTCACTGGTTTATTCCATTCCCCTATAGCCTTAATCTTAGAAGGATCCACTTTTACTCCTTCATGGGATATTAGGTGTCCCAGATATTCAACTTCTTCTTTTCCAAAGGTGCATTTGGATTTTTTTGCATAAAATTGATGGTCTTCTAGTAACGTGAGAACCTTATCCAAGTGTTGCAAATGCTCCCTCCAAGTTTTACTATAAATCAAGATATCATCAAAAAATACTAGTACAAATTTCCTGAGATATGGACTAAATAACTCGTTCATAGTGGCTTGGAATGTAGCTGGTGCATTTGTTAACCCAAAGGGCATTACTTTAAATTCATAATGACCTTCATGTGTTTGAAATGCAGTTTTTGGTATATCTTCCAATCTAATTCGGATCTGGTAATAACCTGACCTTAAATCTAATTTAGAGAAAAATTTTGCGCCATGGAGTTCATCCAACATTTCATCGATAAAGGGAATTGGAAACTTATTTTTAATGGTTATCTTATTTAATCCTCTATAGTCAATGCATAGCCGAAACGATCCATCTTTTTTTCTTACCAATACAACTGGGGCAGCATACGGACTCTTACTTTTTGAAATGACCCCACATTTTAAAAGGTCTTGGATTATCTTCTCAATTTCCGTTTTATGGTGATGTGGGTAGCGATAAGGCTTGATGTTAACAGGGTCTGATCCTGCCTTGACTTCTATGGTATGCTCGATTTCCCTATGAGGAGGCATCTTCATTGGTAGATCTTGAAATACCTTCTCATGTTTCTGAACTAGAGCTTGTACCTCCCGTGATTCTTCGTGGTTGACTTTTGTAGATAACATCTCTAAATGATGACATTCGACTCTATAGGCTGGCGCTCCCTTTCGGATCATCTTCATCATCTGGGATGATGATACGATTTGATTTTCTGGGGCTTGGAATCCAAATAACTTGTGCTTCCGTCCTTCCCACCTAAAGCTTATAAACTGCTTCTGATGGTTGGCCGAATAAGTACCCAAGGTTTGTAACCACTGAATTCCTAAAACCACATCTACTCCTCCGAGTGGTACAACATAGAATGGAGATTCTAAACTAAAGTCTTTAATCCGCAATTTGACTTAATGGCATTTTCCTACCTGTTCAATCTTCTTACCATCGGCCACCATTACCTTCATATTAGGCATGGGAAAGGTAAAGAGGTTGAGTCTTTTGGCCATGGTTGAATCTAGAAAATTGTGCGTGCTGCCTATGTCTATGAGAACCATTACGGCATAATTTTGCTGCAAAAGTGTGAATCTCACGTGCATTTAAATCAATATTTTGAAAATACGAGTTATATTGAGCGAAATCTTGTTGTTGATGAAGAAAATTACTTGAAATTAGGTATTACTGCAAAATTTTTTTTACTATCCATTGTTATGCAACTCATACCTTCGGTTGTCACCTTTCCCATAGTCTTCCTGTTGTACGTACGCGACTTGACTCCATCCACACTCGGCCATCCTCCTAACGGTCAGGTACATTGTCCCGCGTCGACACCGTCGACGTCATTTTTTCTCTTTGTTATTTTTCCTGGTTGTATGTAATCCATCCCTCACGTTTTCTTTGATGCTGCCTGCCAACGTAGCTCCATTTTCGTGGCCCTCTGCTCGTCCCTCCCATCCATCGCTGCCTGTACACTGGTCACACGTAACTCATCCCTCCTCCATTTCATGCTGCATCGTTGGCTGCGTCGTTACCTGCTTGACGGCTGCTTCTTGTACGCATCCCTTTGCCCTGCACACATAAAGCAAAACACATCGTATATGCGATTTTTCATTTTTTAGTTTGGTTTTAAATTTTAGATTTAGACTTTAGATTTTTAAACCTTACGTTAGTTTTAGATTTTTTAGTTTTAGTTTTAATTAAATTTCAGATTTTCATTTAAAACTTTTATTCTTAGTTTTAATTTCTAACCTTTCGATTTTTTTTTTTTTTTTTTAAGTAGTTTAGTTAGCGTTAAATTTTTTTTTTAAATTTTTTTTGGGGTTTCATTTTATTTAGACTTTAGAAACTTTAAAATCAAAACAAATAGAACATCTAACTTTAGATTTTTCGATTTTTGATTAGTTAGTTTAGATTTTTTTTGACTTTTTTTTGACTTTTTTTTTTGGTTTTATATTTAGAGATTTTAAAAGTTAAAATAAAAAAAATATGAAATAAAATATAAAGAAATTTAGAAAAGGGAAAAAATATAAAAATTAAAAATTAAAAAAAGGCCCAAAAAGTTTTAAATTTTTAACTCTAGAAAATTTCTCAAAAAAATTTAAAAATTTTTACATAGTCAAGCTGAGGTTTAAATTTCTTTCTATCTAAAGTTTGACTATAGATTTCTGAATTGGAATTATTTGGAGTATCATAAAATCGGTAATATTGGAAATATCTGGCATTTAAATTCGGTACTGTCATGATGATTTTTTTTGTTGCAAATTTAAATTGTTTCGAAGTTTAAAATATTGGTTCAAAGTATTTTCATGCTTAACTGTGGTTGATGATTTTTGAACTATCTTTAATTGCCATTTTAAGTTGCTTGAAATTGGTGATTAATTGCTTTAGTCAACTGTGAGAATATTTCAAGTACTGATAAATTGCATGTCTTTATCAAACATTGTTGATGCATAATTACAAAGGGTGTTTTATCAAATATCATTGTGGTGGATTGATTTTCATAGCAGCAGTTACCTATCAAATACTTGATTTTAATTTCATAACGGGATATTTTGACTCCACAAGGCACTGGTTTTAAAGTTTCAAATATAATTGAATCTATAAAATCTCGTTAATCTTAACAAGTACTTGGTCTTTTAACTATGTCTCCTGAATTGGTTGATTTTCAACTAGTTCTCCTTCTTCATTTTTGTTAGGGTCTACCTCCCTTAGCTTGCAAAGAGACAACTTAGATAGAGAGATCGGGGATCAGGGTGACAACCCCCGATCTGAGCCGTTGTCGCAGTGCCTATACATTCTGTGCAACAACAGAGTACATAGGAGTATGCAATACACCCAAAGATACGGAAGTGACCAACATCAGGCTTCTTCCCAAAAAAAGCCTCCTCCGGAGTCACAAGCCCCAAGGCACGATGTGGACTCCTGTTCTGCAAATACACAGTAGTTTTGCAGGCCTCTGCCCAAAAAAACAACGGTAACCCCTGATCATGTAGCATGGCTTTGGTAGCCCCAACGATGGATATGTTCTTCCTCTCCGCAACCCCGTTCTGCTGGGGGTTGTAAGGAACTTTGAACTCCCTCCTAATGCCTGCCTCCGCACAATAATCAAGAAATTCACCAAGGGTGTACTCCCTCCATTGTCCGACCTTAGGGACTTGATCTTCTGACCTGTCTGAGTCTCCACAAGAGCTTTGATCTCCTGCAACTACTTGAAGACCTCACTCTTGGTCTTCAAGAAATAAATCCAAGTCTTCCTGGAGTGATCATCAATGAATAAAACATAGTACTCATATCCACTCAAGGAAACATGAGACATCCGACAGCTTACATCGGTATGAAACAAATCAAGAATCCCAGTCAATCTGTTGTCGCTATTGGGAAAAGGGGATTTGGCAAACTTCCCATAGCACATCCTCTGCATGTATCAATGTGATCAGAACTGAAATCTGGCACACCTGTAGTGATCTCCCACAATGTCTTCATGTCCCCATGATACATGTTCCCCATCCTGCAATGCCAAATCTCGCACAGCTCAGAACTGCTAGCTCTGCTATCGGTACCACTGTTCAATGCCAAAAGGGGCTGAAATGCAAACTTGTACACCTTGGCATGGCATACACTAATCACTCTAGATGAATCAACTGGAGCGCCCCTAGGATATATAAGTTCTTGTCCTCTCCTGAACAATACCTCATACCCTTTGTCCTCCAATGCTGAGACGGATATAAGGTTCTTCCTCATCCCTGGCACATATAGAACATCTGACACTTTCAAGGGAGGTTTGGGTTCCGTATCAAATGTCAATGTCCCACACCGGCTGCTCTAACAATGTTGTCGTCTCTGAGTACTACCTCTATATCAGTGCCACTCTCTGAAAGCTCTGAGAAGTACTCACGAACTCCTGTCATATGACGCGAAGCCCCACTGTCAACATACCAAATACCTGAATATGCTTCGCTAGTGGAGGGAAATGCACACTCCCTCTCAACCGCTGTGGCAGGTGATCCTGCACTAGTGGACTCACAAGCAATGAACCAAAACTCCCAGTCAAAGCTCTCTGAAAAGTCCTGTATCTCTGCTGATGCTGCCATGGTCCTGTCCTTTCCCTTTTTCTTCTTCTCCGGACACACAACTGCATAGTGTCCCAACTTCTAAGAATAGTCCTTCTCCTTGTTCAGCTAATGGTTACCCTTACCTTTGCCTTTGCCCCCACCACTGCTTGTGGAAGCTTGCTTCTTTCCCTTGCCCTTCTTGCCCCTTGCTAACAATGCTACATTGTCATCCTCCTCAATTGGTTTGGCTGCCCCCAAGATGGTTCTCTTTGATTTCATTCTGAATGCAATCATCCCACAACCTCTCCCAAGTGGGAAGGGTCTCCCATGCAACAATCCCATCTGCAAAATTCAGCCATGTATTGGGAAAACCATTCACTATAATCCGCACCAACTCAATGGGTGGAATGGCCTCTCCAATAGCTGCCAACTCATCTCTCACATTAGTGATCTTTGTGAGGTATGCAATAACACTATCAGTCTTTGCCATCTTAATGGTGTTCAGCTTCTCCATTAGGACCATTTTTATGTTTTCATTGGTACTCTAGTAGAGCTTGGTTAAGGCTATCCACATCTCATGTGCAAATATCTTTTCTCTCACATGAGGAACGACATGGTCTTTAACACCATCCAGAATCAGTCTCTTTCCCTTGGCATTCTTCTTATTAAAATCTGCCAGCTAAACAGGCTCAGCAGGCACTGCTACTGGGTGTTGTGTGGTATGTACCATTATGCCCCAGACTTCTGCCTCCTCAAAAATGCTCTGGATTCTCTTCCTCCATGTATTGTAGTTGATATGCCCATCCAACCTATCATCCAGCCTCAAGCCCAAAGACATGCTTGTTGTTCTAACAAACTGAAAATTTCAATGTTGTGGTAAAGGTTCAGTTTTCTGTGTGAAATATAAGCTTGTTGTAATTTTTCACTTCTTGTCTGAAACTGCACTTTTCAGCCACCCAAGCTCTGATACCATGTAGAAATTTTAGTGCAACCCCAGTTATCAGTTTCGCCTTATTACTCCCATGTAATTAAATGCCCATTCCCATAAACATACATTCAACAAGCTGAAAATAATAAATATTTCTGAAAACACAATTTCTAGAAATTTCAAAGTGCTGGAAAATGCAGAAATAAAACTTAAAAATAATTTCAGCCACACACACAGAAAATGACACGCTGATTTTTGGTCAATATGACCCTGGAAAAACCCCCTACAACTCTTGGGGAAAACCAGTTCGAAAGCTCCTCTTTATTTCTGAATATTGCTTTTACAGAGAAATGAATAATACAGTAAAAATTCCAGCAACCAATATTTTTACTTATCTTGAAAATCATGCACAAACTTTGCCTCGATTTTCATGCCAAATACAAACAGAAATTTACAGCAGAAAGTACAGCCTTAAATGCTGTACGAACAACACCAAAAACAATGTCAGAACAGTTGTATGACCTCCCTCGAAAACTGTGCTAATTATTGCCTCGAAAAACGTGTTGTACGGCTGCAGTATGGACCTCAATTTGCGTGTTGCTGAACCACTATACGGATTCCAGAAAACAGAACTATTTTGCTGTTGTATGAACCTCGATTTTCGTGCCCCCTTAAATGTTGTACGGACCTCAAAATATGTGCTGCATTAAATGTTGTTTTCACCTCCTCGAAATTCATGCCACTTGCCTTGAACTTCGTGTTGTTGCTTGCTGTATGGATTTGCTGAAATCTAGCTGCCTCGATATGTGTGCCAAGGTACTGTTCTTCCTCCTTCTCTACTCAGAAATATCTCCTTGTTGTGTTCTCTTCCTCTCTCAATTTGCTCATGAAAGACTCAATGATATTTTCTCTTCTTTTCCTCCTTTAACCTAACCCTAATTGACTTTTGGGGAATCCCTAAATCCAATGGCTGAGATAGCTTTAGATCTAGGGCTAAGATTAAATGTGCATTTAAATCTCACTTTCTATTTTTTAATTCACCCCACTTTAATAAAGACCCTTTTAGTCGTTTATTTGCAAAGTCACTTTTTCACTTTCTAATTTCACATTGACTTTATTAAAGTCACTTTAAAATTAGACTTAGTAACTTTATCACTTATAAAGTCACTTTTAAATTAGATTTGACTTTACCACTTATAAAGTTACTTTAGGAGAAAAAGTTAATACATTTGGACACTTTTCCCTAGGCCAAAGATCAAAGCCTTAAGGAACCACTTGTCCTCTGGTACCCAAATTTTAACAATTCATTGAGGATTCCTGAGAGTATTTCCATCTTGCCTTGAGCAAGCCAAGGTGCCATGATTCTGATCACCTTTGTACCTATTGTTATCTTTCAGTTTATAATAAAATGGCTTAGCGTTTTGTTATGAATATAATTCATACCAAATAGAACAGATAAATAAATGGAAATATTAAATAATCAAAATAATGTTACATTAATTAATCATTAAGTTCACTGAAAAGGCATGTCTAAAAGACATGCCTAGTCATGAAAGGCCACCTGCCTAGGTATATAAGCAGGGCCTCATTGTAACATTTCTCATCACTTATCATTATATATATATATATATATATAAATAAATTATTACTACAAATACCTCTTGTGTATTTTTACAAATTAAAGTCAACAAGCCTACAGTTTTGTTGCTTCAGTGGTATCAGAGCCATGTTGCACAATATAGTCTTACAAGCCTATGAACGTAGTTTATCGTACCATATGCCATTACGTGTAGATCCTGAAGAAATTGAGCTGATTAGAAAAATTCAAGCCCCCCGGAACTTATTATTAATGGAAACGACCTTATTTTGATGTGATAAATCTTGGTTGGCAAGGGCAGCCTTTAAGTAATTGTCAGAAATTAGGCTATTGGTACTCTTTGCCAAGGAGACATGGTCCAGGGAGGGGAGGTTGGTTGAGCCATGTTGTTTACATATGAGCTTATCGATTAAGACATGTTACCAATATATGAGAAAAGAGAAGTAGTCCAACCAGTCCGCGTAAGGCATCCGCCAAGTACATGTCCCTAGTTCGTGTCCACCAAGTACGCATAAGGAAACCGCCCAGCCTTCTTTCCCTACCTTCTATTCTAAGCTTCTATGTGAGTGAGTAAGGCTTGATTCCCCTACTACCTTTCTTAGATGAGTAGCTGAATATATGGGTAGTTTATTTCAACCTTCTATATGAGTAGCTAAATGTATGGGATAGGCTTCTAAGCTTATCCTTCTAAGCTTCCCTACCTTACTTTCTGAGATAAGCTTTCTTAGATGAATGAAAAGCTTCAGCAATTAGAAAAGTCATGTGCAGAAGCTACATCCCGTTGTAAGAAAGGTGATGAAGAAGTCCATAATAAGGAAGAAGATGTTGATCAAAATGATAAATACGGAAAAGATATCAATCAAGATGGTGGAGAAGACAAAGCAGTAGATGATTATGATAAAGTTGATATAGATCAAAATGTTGATCTAGATGAAGTTGATGTTGAAGGTAAAGGAGAAGGAGCAGATACCGAGCGAGAAAGAGATATAAGTGAACAAAGGGGATTACATCCAAAAGATATCATACACAATGAAGTGGATTGGTATGAATCAGAAGAAGAAAAACAATATGAACAAAGGCAAAAGGAGAAACCATTAGGTCCTCCCTTAGAGCTGGAGTTTCCATTACACCCACCTCTAGGTCAACCACCAAACAAGATGAATATGGTGCAAGTGTCAAATATCATTGGAATTGAGCCAAACCGTTTAACCTGAAGGCATTTGTTGAAGAGGAAACTTTTGAGACGGATGAATCTGGAACTAAGAAACGGATTAGATTGAAACATAAAATAGTGCGATGGAGGAAGGTCCATAATCATAATGGTACTTGTTGACCACACTTTGTCAACGACCCCATAGCAATACACCCCCATTTTTTCAAATGGGATTCATCATGTTTGATGTGGTCACGCCATTCAGATTCCATCATCAGTCGACAGTTTTATGAATAATGTAAACCCATCCTGCATGTTTATGATGTAAATGATCTAAGTAAGATCGTCATGTATGTAACAACCTAGGTAAGCCTAGTATGTTGGTGACAATTTCTATCCTAGGAGGTTTTTTGTCTCTTTGATTTACTTGTGTTTTTCGACACAAGTGATTGGCAGAGTTTTCCCCTCCAGCCTCACCCCAAATCTAGGGTGGATTTTGTCATCAGCATGCTAAGTGAGTCCTAGTGTTTTCTATCGAGTCCTTGTAAAAGTAGTTTGGGAATAATCCTAGCTATTTGGCTAGATTATTTTATTACAAGCTACTTGGTCTACTAGATCATGTTTTGAGTCGCAGAATTGGCTACTTATTTGAAGGTCTATACGAATGGGTATTCCCCCTTCATGTGTCTAAATGTATTTATCTAATGTAAAGAGTGTTGGAAAAATAATTAAAATCCCCTCTCAGTCAATTAATTAAAATTTCTGGTCAAATTAATTAAAAAATCTTAAGCCAAAAATTTAATTAATTTTAGGTCTTTGGTGAGTATAAATTTCTTCAAAGGAAAAATTCGTTGGTCCTTAAAAAATGAATTTTTAAAGGCCCCAGGCCAAGGGAATATTGAGAATTTCAAGAAATTTTGGGCCCTTGGGCCTAGGTGGTTAAGTCAAAGTCAAAATTTTGAGGTAATTAACTCAAAAAAATTATTTTTGAGTTAATTAAAATGGATTTAAAAGACAAATTCGTTTTTTCCTCATCTTTATAATTTCGACGGTCCAGATTAAAAGATGATCAAATCTTTTCGACGGTCGAAATTATTTTATCAACCGAACTAGCCGTTGGAGATTTTGTCTTATAAATTAGAGGTCTTTGTCAGTCTTGAGTCATCCGATCTTTGGATCGTGCGCTTGTTCTTGGAAGCTTTTGTGGTTCCTTTTGATGAATAAAACATAAAGACTTTGGGGTTACAAACTTTGGTGTTCCTTTTCCAGATCTATGTCGTGATTTATCTCTAAACTCTGCTACTTTTTTTTTGCATTTTTATGGTTGATGGCCTTCATGGATTAATCTGCATACAGGTATTTTGTGCAGTTTTCTGGGTTCATAAAATGACATTTTTGATTTAATAGAAAAACTAGTTATCTATTTTTCTGAAAGGTCTCATGTTTATTTTCTTAAATCTCTATCAATCTAAATTTCAGATCTAAGTCTACAGGGAATTTTTTTTAAAAGGTTTGAGCGTCTGGGGAAGTCTTCAGTTGGACCAGCCGACTCTCAGATTTCGTAAATCTGAAAAAGCTCATTGTTTCTAAATTCCCAAAGCTATCTTACGGAATTAGTGGTTTTGCAGAGTCTTTTAGGACTTGTGCCTCTCTTTGAAAATTTGAATTTCTAAAAATTGTGCTGAAATGGGTTTAAATCTGGCCATCAGGGCCTCTAATTTGTAAATTAGCACTGTAAATTTGTAAATATTCTATAGGTTGTAAGGGTTTAATAAATTTTGTACATAGTTTTGGATTTGTTTTGGTTTTGTAGGTTTGCAGGAGGTTTTCAGAAAAAATAAATAAATAAATAAAATAAAATAAAAAATAAAAAAAAATAAAAGATCTGAGCCAGATCTAACCCTCGAAGGGCCAGATCTGATCTCAGAATCACTTCTATTGGCAGATCTGGATGTTATTTTATCAAAGGTGCATCCAAAATCTGAGTAGTGTTGAAAAATTTTTAATCTGCTGGACAAAATTTTTAAATGTACTGGGTTTGTTGAGTTTTTCTTTGCATTTTGCTTAAATGTTCCCCTTGTTCCAAACTTTTTGCTGCCTCTTTATCCGCTGCCCTTTCTTTTCCTCAAGCTCGCAATCCATCCTTATCTTTCCAGCCATCGATTTCGCAAACCTTCTTCATCTGCATTAAGCTTTCCCTGCCGCCGTCCCTTCGTTCCTGCCATCGAGCTCTCCTTCTTCTTTGTCGTCGCCCTTGTCTTCTCCCTCAAGCCTGTTGTCCTCTTCTGCGTCCATTACGCTGCCTCACATCTTCTCCGTTATCGACTTTGCCCTCTTCCTTCATATCCATTCGCAGCATACGCTCCACCCCAGCCGTCTTCCTTAGCCTGTCGTCGACCTGCAAAGACACATATAAACAAAAAACAAATAAACGCATACATAATAAAATTCAAACCCTCATGTATATGCGTTATTTTTGTTTTGGTCGGATTCATTTTCGTGTAGGAAAGTTTAGTGTTAGTTTTAAATCATTTTCAATTTATTTTTTTTTGTTTAATTTTTTAGTTTTAATTTAGTTTAGATCGTAGATTTTAGATTTTAATCTTTAGATTTTAATTAGTTTAGTTGATAGCGTTAGTTTTAATGTGTAGTGTTAGTTTTAGGTTCTAGATTTAATTCAATTTTTGTTTATTAACTTTTTAGTTTTAATTTTAAATATTTAGTTGTTAGTTTTTTTTAGATTTTAATTAACGTGTCTTTTAGTTTTAATTTAATTTTGTAGAATTTCATTTTCTTATTTAATTTTTAGATTAAGAAAAATTAAAAAAAAATAAAAAATTTCTTTTTAGATTTTAGTTTAATCTTGTTAAGCTTTTTTAGTTTTAATTTCTAGTTTTAGGATTTTTTTGATTTTTTACTTATGCTTTAGTTTTAGTTTTTGCTTTTAGATTTAAATCTTTAGATTTTAGTCCTTGGTTTTTGTTTTATTTGTATAGATATATTTTGCTTAAATAAATGATAAAAAATATAAAAGTATAAAAAATTCTAAAAATTTAAAATAAAATAAAAAATTATAGTCAAATAAGCTTTTAATTTTTTATCCTAAGTTTGACTATATAAAATTTTTAATTTCTGGATTGGGTTATTTAAAACATCATAAATTCGGAAATATTGCAATGATCTGGCATTTCAATTTGATAGTTGTCTCATGTCTCATGATAGCATTGCTGTGGATTCAGATTATTTTAATGCATAATTGTGAGGGTGTTTCATCAAATATCATTGTGGTCAATTTTTATAGCAGTAGTTATACATCAATTGGCTTTAATTGCATAACAGGGTCTTTTAACTCCATAAGGCACTGGTTTTAATATAATTGGATCTGTGAAATCTCGTTAATCTCATCAAGTACGTGGTCTTTCAGCTATGTCTCCTGAGTTGGTTGATTCTCAACCAATTCTATTTCTTCATTTTTATTAGGGTCTACCTCCCTTAGCTTGCAAGGAGACAACTTAAATAGAAAGATTGGGGACCAGGGTGACAGCGCCCGATCTGAACCATTGTTGCAATGCCTAGACAATCTGTGCGACAACAGTACCATAGGTGGCAGGTTGCTATTGTATTTTAATTCACTTTTGAAAATTGGTTGTACTTTAAAAATGGGAGTTGTAAATGTCGGGGAGGAGGAATACTCACAATTGTACGAGGAATTACCAGGCAATTTTATTGAAGAAATATTGGCATGGCTGCCAGCAGAATATCTGTATAGATTTATTACTGTGTGCAAACAATGGAACACACTCTTTCTGTCAACCAATTTTGTTAGGAAACAATGGGCAGAGGCGCCTCCAAACAAAAATCCATGGCTTGTTTTGGGAGCCGTGGAGAACAATTGAAATTGTTGGACATACACCTGCTTCACACGAAGTTGGAAGAACTCTTGTTTATCCCTTAACCTTTTAGAGGGGAAAGAACGTTGACCTTTTCTTTATTTGGGATCAGGCGCAAGCCTCTTCTTGATGAATGGCAGATTTTCCAACTCCATTTATGTCTGCAATTCTCTCATAGCCAAGTGTTGCGTACTCCCATGGGGAATGGCAGGCATGCGTGATATTAGTCCTGGAACAACATTTTCAAGAGGTTACTTCTACTGTATAATGGTGGCAGGCGTGTGTGATAACCGGTTAATCATCGACGTTATGGGTTTCAACATAGTAGAGGGGACGTGCATCATTGTGCCATTGCGTCATTTAGAGCACGATGATAGTGCAGTGTACGTCAGCGGTTCCAATGGTGGTGGCATTGAAGTGTCATCAAAGTCAGCTATGGTGTTTACAATCAACGCTGCGGTGTTTGCAATCAACGACGTCGACGCTACGGTGTTTACCCTCCAATCGTATAGACACGGGTAGTTTATGACTGCGACTACTGAATACACAGCGGATCGGGTTGAGCACAGTCGTGTCCACACCGACAACCTTTCCACAGACGTCGCGCTAACCCGCCCATCGTGACAGCGCCCGCTGCCTTTTGTGGCCCCGCCGCTACCCACTGCTGACCAATGGCTCCATTGACGCCTTCAGTAAAAAAAGGTTTTGCGGACGGATGCGTGGTAGGGTCACACCATTTGTGATACGTCACACACTTGCAAAGTTAATTTAATATTACAATAAGATTATAATATAATCATTCATTAATTAATTTATATAACTTAATTAATTGAGTATATAAATTAATACCTGAAAAATGCTCCCACAACTTCACTTCTTTCGAAATAATAATTTCAAGTTATTTCCCAGCACCATTTTACCATCTAGCCTTGGGGTCCGGGTCCATTTAGATTGCATCAAGAAACGAGGGAGCTTTTGATATCTAGAGCTATTCAACAATGCTAATTGGTATTCCTCACATGTCACTATATGTACCCAGTGGTTTGTGACATGTCTCAACTTATTTTTTCAAATAAATGCTACCGGCTACATACGATCGATGGCCAATGCTTGTTGCACACTGTTGGTCAAAGACAAGATAGTGTACAGTGCGCTCTGCAATCATCGGCGCACTGGAAACTATCTCTGAACATATTTTTTGATATTAATATGAAAGAACATGAGATATCTCCATCATAAATTTTCAAAATTTTACATAATCGTAACCAAAATCAATACATTTCATCAAGGCATCTCCACAAGAATTACAATGCTTGTGCCTGTGAAACAACCTCTGTTGATCTGGTCACAAAGGTGACAGAAAAGTTAAGCATAAGACGTGGTTTGGACGTGCATGGTGAAAACTTTATTGAGAATGACATGCATATGGAAGCAATTACTAGTGAAAATTTTGCATTCTATGTATTGCAGGAGAAACATTTATAATGGAAATATTAATAAAAAAATGTAATTATTGAAAGAGAAAAAAACAACAACAACGTGAGCAAAGTGAAGAAAATTGTCGGGCTTAAGATGAGATGTCAAGTTACATATGTCGAAATGATAAGCACAAGAAGAAGGAATTATTAGCGAATATAGCTTTGAGGACAAAGATTTTGAAGGAAGGGACAATGTTATGAATATAATTCATAACAAATAGAATAGATAAATAAATGTAAATATTAAATAATCAAAATAAGGTCACATTATGTAATCATTAAATTCACTGAAAAGGCATGTCTAAAAGACATGTCTAGTCATGAAAGGCCACGTGCCTAGGTATATAAGCAGGGCTTCATTGTAACATTTCTCATCACTTATCATTATATATATTAATAAAGTATTACTACAAATACCTCGTGTATTTTTACAAATTAAAGTCAACAAGCCTACAGTTTTGTTGCTTCACGTTTCTCCATGTTTGCAGTATTTTTATGATGTCTCTTTATTTGCAATAGTTACTTGTTTATGTTGCTTTATATTACTGTCTATTTCCTATTCGGAATATTACAGTGGTATCAGAGCTCATAGACTTGGCTCAGCATGTGGAGCAGATCAGTCTATGACACCAACAGGAAAACCATATATCACTTATCGGGGAGGGAAGTACAAGGACCAAGAGTGGAGGCTCGAGACCACTTTTGGAGAAGGGGACTGTGTTCTAATAGTGGACGCAGAGGAGGAAGAACCAATGGCAGAGGAGAAAGATGAAGGGAGGGAGTTCGAGCAACTCCTAAAATTTGTGTAGGAGCTTTCAAGGAGGATCGAAGAGATGGGGTAGAAGTTTACCGCAGACCAGAGATAATGTGAAACCCCAAGGGGTTTTCACATCGGAGAAGGGTCTGGTACTTCCCACCGTGTACAGAGCAGCTCACAGTGTAGCAGGTTGTGTCACTCACTCCACGTTCTACGATGCCCACATTTCTGACTACAGGCACTGGGACGGGATGACCTTAGGAGGCGAAGCCGGTTCATATGGGGGGTTATTTTGCAGAGTATCAGTCCTATGGGCGATAGTTTGGTGAAGCTCTCACTTTCCATAATTTTTGTCAGCTCAAGAGGGACAGCCGACCTCGCAACCAAAATAGAGGGGGTAGATACACACAAGACAGGGACATGTAGCATACAGTGGGCAAGTTTTTCTTGCCGACATTTGACGGGTCCTCAAAATGTTCAGCGAAGGCTTGGGTGGAGAAGCTGGACATTTATTTCCAGCTCAATCAGATGGCAGAGGGCGAGGCCATCAAGGTGGTAGCGTTGCACCTTAAGGGAGAGGCCCATCACTAGTGGTTCCACGGGATGGCCACGCTGGGTCACTCAGCAGTGACAACGTATGCAGAGTTTACACGAAGATTGGTGGAGTGGTTTGACTGAAAGGATCCGGAAGAGGATTTTGTTGAGCTGGCCAAGCTTAAGCAGATCGAGAACCCGGAAACTTACATTTCCGATTTCTTGAGGTTTTCAGTGATGGTGCCCGAGTTGTCCTCAGCTAGGAGGATTTACATGTTTATTGATGGGTTGGCAGAACCTCTGCGTAGGCTAGTCAAATCCACGAGGCCTGCTACACTTAAGGATGTAGTTGGGAGGACCAGGGATTTGTAGGATGCTCTGCCCAAGACTAGGGCTCCTTTCACCCAGAGACTGGCATTTCAGCCAAAGGGGAAGGACACGAGAGTTCCACCTCTGAGAGGGAACCAGGGCCGGGGGCCTGTGGATGATGATACCCAGAGAGACCTAAGACGGAGGAAGCTATGCTTCACATGCCAGGAGCCATGGGCACCGGGACATTGATGTGTCGCGGGGAAGACACACTACATAGAGGTCTTCTCTGACAGTGAAGGGGAAGAAGATGCCTACGAGGAGATAGAGGCAGGAGACAACATTGTAGTGCAGAGAGGGGATCATCCACCACCTCCTCCCCCAAGAGCAAGAGGAGCAGCATTTGCACCCATAGGGGGAGTCCTTGCTTCTTTGCGGGGGGTTCCGAAGTATTTGACACTGCGTGTCTAGGGCACCGTTCAGGGACAGCGTGTCTCATTTCTAGTTGACAGTGGGGCCACTCATAACTTTATTGATGCCCAATTGGTAAAGAGGAGGGGCATACTGATAGAGAGCTTTTATGGTTTCTCAGTACTGGTACTGGGTGCCAGAACGATGCAGTGTGCTAGATATGTACCGGCATTAGCAGTGACCATGGGGACTTACACTATGACAGATCATTTCTTTGTGGTCAACATTCCAAACAACAATGTGGTGTTGGGAGTGCAGTGGTTGATCACGTTGGGGAAGGTCACCACAGACTGGGAGACTCTGGAGATGGAGTGGACGGATAAGAAGAGTGATAAGCATGTGATGATCCGAGGCATGCACACTTATCCTCCGCAGACAGTTTCAGCACATCAGATGTAGGAAGACTTCCAGAAGGGAGATATAGAGTGGGCAGTGGAGCTGCGTATTTCATAGGCAAGAGCTACAAGACAGGCAGTTCACCCAGATGTGCAGTCAATCGTGGACATATATGCTATGGTTTTTGGGGATATATGTCTAGGATAGCCACCGAATCAGGTATTTGAGCACACCATTGAGCTTGAGCAAGGTATTCAGGCTATGGTCACCACACCCTATATGCACCCCAAAGCCTACAGGGATGAGATTGAGCAAGCCATTCATGAGCTCTTAGCGCTGGGACACATCCGGCCCAGCACTAGCCCATTTGCTTCTTCTGTTGTACTGGTGAAGAAGAAGGATGGCACACTGAGGATGTGCATCGACTACCGGGCTCTCAACAAGAAAACAATGAAGAACCGATACCCCATTCCGTGGATTGATGAGTTGATGGATGAGCTGACGGGATCGAAATTCTTCTGCAAGATTGATCTGAGGTCGGGCTACCTTCAAATCCGTGTGAGGGATCAGAATGTCCCCAAGACGACCTTCAGATGTCACTACGACCATTTTGAGTTTTTGGTGATGTCGTTTGGGCTAACCAATGCACCGACCACTTTCTAGTCCTGATTGAACCACATCTTCCGTGGTCAGTTGACGAAGTTCTCGCTGGTATTCTTCGATGATATTCTTATATACAGTCGGACATGGGAGGAGCACCTACAACACATTGAGGTTGTATTGCGTATTTCGGAGGAGCAGCATTTTTATGCTCAGCTCTCCAAATGTGAATTTGGGCTGATAGAGATGCTCTATTTGGGGCATATCATTGGTGTGGACAGAGTGAGAGTCCACGAGGAGAAGATCCGGGCCATTTAGGAATCGCCGAGACCGTGGAACGTGACAAAGATCTGGGGGTTTGTAGGCATCTGCACCTACTAACGGAAGTTCGTCAAGGGGTTTTCCCAACTTGCTGCACCCCTCACAGATCTTAACAAAAAGGGGGCATTTAGTTGGACAGACATAGCCCAGTAGGCCTTTGACAGGCTCAAGGAGGTGATGGGCAGCTACCTAGTATTGGTTTTGCCGGATTTGAAGTAGCCCTTTGTCTTGGAGTGTGATGCCTCAGGAGAGGGAGTGGGTGCGGTTTTGATGCAGGGAGGCCATCCCATAGCTTTCGAGAGCAGGAAGATATTGCCGCATGAGAGGTTGTATCCTATATAGGACAAGGAGATGTTCGCTATCATGCATGCACTAGCCAAGTTTCGACAGTACTTGGTGGGCAATAGGTTTCGAGTGAGGACTGACCACAACAGCCTCCGGTTTTTTCTAGAGTAGAAGCAGTTGCAAGAGAGGCAACAGCAATGAGTCAGCAAGATCCAGGCATATGACTTTGACATTGAGTATGTCAAAGGGAAGAACAACGTGGTGGTCGATTCTCTATCCCGTAGACTGGCAACGTTGTTTTTGATGAGCATAGACACAGACTGAAGGGCTCAGTTACTAGTGGAGTACTCCAAGGATCGTTTTGCCTGTGAGGTATTGGATGGTCAGATCACAAATGACAGGGACAGGGTGATGGATGAGGTTATATACTTCAGGGACAGGATCTTCTTGACTAGGAGCTCTAAGCTCAAGGAGAAGATACTGCGTGCCTCCCATGACTCACCATTATCAGGCCATCAGGGGTTCACCAAGACCTACAGGGCCATCAGGGAGAGGTTCTCTTGGAGAGGCCTCAAGGAGGACGTACTCCGGCATGTCAGGGAGTGCGAAGTGTGTCAAAGGAACAAAGGGGAGATGAGCTACCCAGCAGGACTACTACAACTGCTTCTCATTCCGGAGGGGAAATGGGAAAGCATTTCGATGGATTTCATCACTGGGTTACCCATGGTGCAGGGCAAGGATTGCATCTTTTTGGTCGTTGATCGACTGACAAAGTATGCACACTTCTTCGCTATATCAACACGATACACAGCGACACAGGTAGCGGAGCTGTTCTTCAGGGATATTTTCAGATTGCATGGTCTTCTGAAGACCACTGTCAGTGACTGGGACATCCGTTTCATGGACAGATTTTGGCAGGAGCTCTTTCGTTTGGTGGATACAAAGTTGACTCCGAGCACCAGTTATCACCCTCAGACAGACGAGTAGACAGAGATAGTAAACAAGTAGATGGAAGGCTACTTGCGAAACTACGTCACAGGGCAGCAAAAGGCATGGCTACGTTGGCTGGACTTGGGAGAGTATTGCTACAACACCACTTTTCACATGTCTATCGGTATGTCTCCATTTTATGCTTTGTATGAATACCATGCTTTGACTTTTGCTGATGTGATGTTTGGTGCTAGTAAGGCCCCCAGGGCCAAGGATTGGATCCAAGAGAGTTAGGATATACTTCGAGCTCTTAAGGATAACTTAGCTACAACACAGAACCAACAGAAGTTGTATGCCGACAGGGGACGGGTTGAGAGACAGTTTGAGGTAGGGGACATGGTCTACCTACAACTTCAACCATATGACAGTCCACATTGAAGTAGAAGGGGGCCAAGAAGTTGAAGCCCCACTTCTATGGACCTTGCAGGGTGATCTGCGGGATTGGGGAGGTTGCATATGAGTTGGAGTTGCCCACAGGTAGCCGGATCCACAACATCTTCCACCTATCATGCCTAAACAAGGCATTGGGGCAGCAGGTGACTGCAACAGAGGAGCTTCCGCCTACAAATGATGAGAGGCATTTGGTGTTGCAGCCAGAAGCCATCATAGACACCAGGGAGAGACAACTATGGAGCAGGATAGTTAGACAGTACTTGGTGAGGTGGAGGAACTTGCCGGATGAGGATGCCACTTGGGAGAGTGAGAAAATTTTGCAGCATTCGTCCTTGCAATTGCTTGAGGACAAGCAACGTTTTGGCGGAGAGGATTGTAATATTCCCAATTAACAGCAGCTAATTGGCAATATTAATTTTGCCTAGTTTTGTTTTTCTAATGTTAATCAGTTAATAAAAAGAAGTGATGGGACCCATAACCCACACTTAGGAAATAATGACTCCCTAAAGTCACTTAGGCAAATATTAGTTGACAGCTTGGGGCCCAGGAGAGCCTAGTGACAACATGAAGGAAGAGGCAGTGTGGGCCCATGACAACGCAGTGGCAGGGACAACGTGGTCAAGGAGGGACAACGTAGCTGAGTGGGGCTTGGGTGAGAGCAAGGCTCTCAAGCATAAAAGGGAGAGGAGGCTCCCCATTAAGTCATTCTATTATGCATCTTATGATTTCTGTCTTTTGACATTGAGCATGTTTTTGCTGTTGAGCGAAGTCTGCAAGTGTTGTTCAGCACACAAGTGTCTCTGAGCGGAGATCCCAACCTCAGCTTCGGGGGACTTTGAGTGTCCGCTCAGGTGAGGAGATCCACCATCGTTTTTCAGGCGAGAGCACATAGTACCTTCAGCCGGGATCACACAGTTTCTTGGACAACGCAGTCTCTCCCAAGGATTACGCAATTTGTAGAGGAGGCAGCACTGGGAGTGGAGATATCAGCCCGAAGGTATTGTGAAGGGATCAACCCTTCACAAATCATCATTTTGTAGTAGGAGGCGGCCATCACTTGCAGGTTTATCATTCAGGGCCAGCGTAATCACCGAGAATGCGTTATTTTCCAAGGGAGGTCAAATTCTGGGGTCAGCCATTCCGTGATTCCTTCCTAGGTTCTTATGGGTTATTGGAGGAGAGCTCATTTCCAAAGTTTCACAATTTTCTGAGTAAGGGAACAACCCCAAAGAGCAGCTCCATTCCAACAGTAGCAGCAGCAACATCTGGAGATTACGCAATCCTTGACAGAGCGGCCATTCATTGAGTATTTCTGAGAGTATTTCCAACTTGCCTTGAGCAAGCCAAGGTGCCATCATTTTGATCACCTTTGTACCTATTGTTATCTTTCAATTTATAATAAAATGGTTCAACGTTTCTCCATGTTTGCAGTATTTTTATGATGTCTCTCTATTTGCTGTAGTTACTTGTTTATGTTGCTTTATATTACTGTCTATTTCCTATTCGGAATATTACAGACTGGGGATTCTCAACTCAAGGTGAAGATACTGCGTGCCTCCCATGACTCACCATTGTCGGGTCATCAGGGACATGAAGACTTACAGGGCCATCAGGGAGAGGTTCTCTTGGAGAGGCCTCAAGGATGACGTACTCCGACATGTCAGGGAGTGTGAGGTATGTCAGAGGAACAAGGGGGAGATGAGTCACCTAGCCGGATTACTACAGCTGCTTCTCATTTCGGAAGGAAAGTGGGAAAGCATTTTGATGGACTTCATCACTGGGTTGCCCACAGTGTAGGGCAAGGACTGCATCTTTATGGTCGTTGATCGACTTATAAAGTATGCTCATTTTTTCGCCACCTCCGCATGATAGACAACAGCACAGGTGGCAGAGCTGTTCTTCCGGGATGTTTTCAGATTGCATGGTCTCTCAAAGACCATACTCAGTGACAGAGACAGTCATTTCATGGGTGGATTTTGGCAGGAGCTCTTTCGTTTGGTGGGTACAGAGTTGACTTCGAGTACCAGCTATCACCCTCAAACGGAGGGGCAGACAAAGATAGTGAACAAGTGGTTGGAAAGCTATTTTTGAAACTATGTCACAGGGCAGCAGAAGGCATGGTTGCGTTGGTTGCATTTGGGAGAATACTACTACAACACCACTTTCCACATGTCTATCAGTATGTCTCTATTTAACTCTTTGTATGGTTATCATGCTCTGACTTTTGCTGATGTCATGTTTGGAGCTAGCAAGGCCCCCAGGGCCAAGGATTGTATCCAAGAGAGTCAGGATATACTTCGGGCTCTTAAGGATAACTTAGCCACAACACAGAACTAGCAGAAGCTGTATGCCGACAGAGGATGGGTAGAGAGGCAGTTTGAGGTACGGGACTTGGTCTACCTAAAACTTTAGCCGTACCAGCAGTCCACGCTAAAACATAAGGGGGTCGAGAAGCTCAAGCCCCGCTTCTATGGGCCTTACAGGGTGGTCCGCGGGATAGGGGAGGTTGCGTATGAGTTGGAGCTGCCCACAGGTAGCAGGATCCACAACATCTTCCGTGTATCATGCCTGAAAAAGGCATTGGAGCAGCAGGTGACTACAACAGAGGATCCTCCGCCTACAGATGATGAGGGGCATTTGGTGTTACAGCCAGAAGCCATGATAGACACCAGGGAGAGACAACTACGGAGCAGGATTGTTAGGGAGTACTTGGTGAGGTGGAGAAATTTTCGAGGTGAGGATGCCACTTGGGAGAGTGAAAAGATTTTGCAGCATCCATCTTTGCAGTTGCTTGAGGACAAGCAACATTTTGGCGGGGAGGACTGTAATATTCCCAATTAGCAGCAGCTAATTGGCAATATTAATTTTGTTCAGTTTTGCCTTTCTAATGTGAGTCAGTCAATAAAAGGGGTGATGGGACCTGTTATCACCCTAGTAATTTCTAAAGATTGTGGGCTTTTGATTTTTAGTTTAAGAAAACTAGGGGTAACCACAAACCTACTTTGGAAATTTAGGATCTAGCCTTACTAAATTTCAGAGAGGGCTCTCTCTTTAAGATTTATCTTTGTTTTGATTTTATGTTTTAGGCTAGTTATGATAGTTCAATTTGGTTTTGGTTTTGAAATGTTTGGTGGAAAATAAGATTACTTAAAGACAAATTAAAGAGGGATCTACTAGTCCATTGGGCTACGGAGTCAAAGTCTTAGCAAGCAGAACTAGAAGGCATGGCCAAGAGGATGCTAATGTATTCAGGGCAAGGTAGATAACCCTCAGAGATTTGGATAGATTGTTTTGATGAGATGGCTTGCTTCGGGATAAAGGGCAATGAAGGATCCTTTGATCCGGAAAAAGAGGAAGGAGGCAAGGGTCAAACGGGACTAGGAGAAATTAAGAATTCCTAAATCCGGAAATCAGCAGAAAACATTTAAATGATTAAGTAGTTAAGACAGGGAGTTCTTACACTAGTCCTAAAATAATTCTCCTAATTAATCATTAAGATTGAACAACATATATGAAATTGTATGTAACTTAGAATGGAAACAATGACAAGATAGATGCACTTTACTCTTCAAATTATCACATGAATCCTGAATTATGAAGTCCAATTGGCTATTGTCTAGACTGCTGCTTTGAAATCAACACATGTGAGCCTCCAATGTACCAGCAAAAGGTCTATAATATTCTTAGCAATTTTATTCCACACTAAACACTTCATAAACTGAAGTATTTATACAAATGTTTATTACAAATATCCTAGAGAGATCTAGGAATAACTCTAGGAAAATAAAAATATCTTTACACATTAAGAGGGACAGTTGCTTAACAACTTTAGCAAGTTGTTCTCTTATCTAGAAAATATAGAACTAATCTTATCAAACAAAAGTTGTTTGTTTGAATTGCTGTACATGCTTGCTGGCATTTTGCAAAATATCTTTTTGGCAGATGACTTCACTGATACTCTTTCCACTTATACTCTTTGATCTTGTACTTTATCTCTAATACTCTTTCACACTGCTTATTTGTCATTTTACTGTTGTAAAAAAGGAAATTACAGCAGTCAAAATCAGCTGACTGTTGCTTTCTTTCTGATACACTTTGACTCTAGCCTTTCACCCTAATACTCTTCAAACTGATACTTTGACATTTAACTGCTGTAAAAAGAGACTTCTTAGCAGTAAAAGATTCAAAATCAAATAACCGTTTTATTTGTTTCCTTCTCAAACTGATTGTTTCATTTGAACTCTCTATCACTGTTTTGATTCTTTGCAGCTACAGCAAATCTGTAAACTGTTGCCACTGTACAGCACTTGGTATCTTCATACTTTTCAACTTTCTGTAGTTCTCATATGCATCAGTGTATTTAGCAAAATTTGGTTTAATTACAAATAAATGTTTGATTTCATTCTGAAGGAAGAATAAATCTTCAATGTATTGGAGAACAACTTTCCCTGTTGGAGATCCCTGTGGCAGTTGCTTATTCACCTGTTCTTTGGCATAGTCCGTTATCTTTTTATCATATTCCTTTTGGTCCATCAATTTTTCATTGAATACATAGATGTCTGGAACAGGGTTGCGGGGAAGCTTCAAACCCCCTTCGCTCCCGCTCCGGAAACTCGCTCCGTGCGGGAGCGTTTCGGAAACGCTAGGAAACGCGCTTTCGAAAACGCTTCCTGTCGGGAGCGTTTTTCGGGAGCGCGTTTCCGACCTGTAAAAACGCTCCCTGTTTTTTCGGGAGCGTTTCAGGAAGCGCTCGGGAGCGAACGCTCCCTGAGCGCTTCCGACGTTTAAAAAACGCTTCGGGAGCGTTTTTTAAACGTTGGAAGCGCTCAGGGAGCGTTCGCTCCCGAACGCTCCCTGGAAAAAAAAAACGCTTCCTGCCAGGCGGAAATTTTTTTAAGTGAAAAAACGAATTGTTTATAAGGGGGGAGGGGTTCATTTAGCTACTCTTTCCCTACGCGGACGCACGCATGGCCAGAAATGGGTTTTAGGGCTGATGTGGAGGTAAGGGAAGCATTGACATTTCATGGTAATGTTAAATTCTTAAAGTAAAAGTGACATTTCCTTTATTTTTCATTTTCATCCTTTTACTTAAATTTTTAACATTACCATGAAATGACTCAGGATGTTTAAGAGTGGTTTCGACTTCATTGGATTTCATATGGAGAAACTAGAATTTTAGGTTTCACTCAAAATTCAGCAGACTTAATGGTTTTCAAGGTTTCATGGTTTGGGAATTTGCAATGTTTCCATTTGATTCTATCATGTGTAAGGGTATGATATTGGCATTTGATCAAGAGCATGAAGTCCTTTAAGAACCTTGATGTACCCTTCAATCAAAAGAAAACAACTGGTTAGGCATGCTAATATTTTTCTACCGCATTTTAAGGTTGAGGAGATGAACCCTTCACTCAAACCAAAATCATTGGTTAGGCATGTTAAACTTTTTCAATTTCTATCATGTTATAAGGTTGAGCAATCCAAATCTGAAGACTTTGAGCTAGATGATGTTTATGTATCTCTTGTTGATGATCCCATAATCCATTTCTAGTAGCGATGAATCAATGATGAGTTTCATGAGAGACCATGTTGCTCAGTGATTTGTAGTTTTGATGTCTATTTTTGCTACTACTACTACTACTAAAGTTGTAGAGGAGTTTTAGGAGTCCTAAAACTTTGAGCCATATTATTTATGTAGCTCATGTTGATGATCCCTTGTCTAGTAGTGGTGATGATTTTGATCATGATGAGGAGTGATCATGTTGTTGATCACTAATATGTAGTCTTGTATTAGGCCAATGGCCTCATAGCTTGTAGCATTGTAGCTTGTAGCTTGGCATCAGCAGCATCGCCACACACAAGGCCAGTCCCACCATCTACTAGTAGCAATGCGGGTGCCAGTGCCAGTGTCAGTGCCAGTTCTCGATATCACACTATTGTTCCTTTGCAGATCCAGCCTCCACCTTCTAGTCATGGTCGTGGTACTCCTGAGAGTACTAGAAGACCACCATTTCCTCGTGGCTCGCACAAACTAGACATTTCTCGTGGGCGTGGCAAGGGGCCAACCAGTAGATAAAATAGATTTGTTGTTTACTAGTCTTTCTAATTGTTGTTGACAGTTGAACAGTTGAAACTTGACTCTTTCATATATTTAATGACAATTTAAGTTTGAAGTTTGAATTTGAAAGGTGAAACTTTGAAGTTGGCATTTATAAGTTTACATGTCATTATGAATTATGAATATGATGCTTCATGAAAGTTATATGGTGATCAATGAATCAATGATGATAAATGTTATATAATATCAATGATGATAAATGTTATATATTGAATTTTGAAATCAATGAATCAATGATGATAAATGTTATATATCAATGATGATAAATGTTAGATATTGAAATTTGAAATCAATGATGATAAATGTTATATATCAAATTATCAATGATGATAAATGTTATATATTGAATTTTGAAAGCTTGAAACCTTCAAATTGATGATTTGCGAGACTCAAGAGTCAATATGTTGTATGCTTCCAACTCGTGGGCATGGTTGATGAAGATTATAACTTCTAGATGATTGATGTTATATGATTCAATCTATGTTTTTATGTTTTTATGTCTAATTCATCATTCTACATGTTTTTGTTGACATATATGCATCAAAATATAAAAAATATAAAAAATATTAAAAAAAATATATATATATATATAAAAACGCTCCCGAAAACGCTCCGGACTCGGAAACTTTTAAAAATGGCGCTCCGCGCTTCGCTCCCGCTCCGCGCTCCCGCTCCCGCTCCCGCTTCCAAGTAACCTTGGTCTGGAATACCTGCTTGTCTTAGCATAGTATACTTTGCTAAAAACTTGGTAATGGAAAAATTCATAGCATCACATTTTTCTTTCAAGTTATTCATCAAAGTTTTCTTTGACAATACTTTTTTGATTTGCAATGTAGTCTCTGTCCTGTCTTGTATCTTCAATTCTTCTAGCTCAGTCGTGTTCTTACTGTTTAAGAAGGTAATTAGCTTTAATACCTGTGCTGGTTTATCTGCTAATTCTTCTGTTATCCTTTGTATTTCACCTTGAACTGCTAGAAGGAGGTCTCTCTGTTCATATATTATCTGTATTGATGGCCATTGAAGATGTATAGCCTCAATAATGTTGGTCCATAGGTGATTTCTTATGTAAGAAATCTGTGTGGTGAAACTCAAATCCTTCTGAAGGCTTTTGACTTGCTCTTCAAGCCTTTTATCTTTTTGTTCATAATTGTTGGCATTAATCAATGCTGCTTTATTGGATACCTCCATAATCTGAATCTTTTTCTTCAAACTATTAATTTCATTGGTTTTCAATGTCATTTCTTCCATTGCTTTGACAATTTTCCCTGCATCATTTGTCTGTTGCACCTGTGATGTTGAGGATTTTGTTTGGGAGGTAGTAGCTGATTGTACTAACACTGCAGTTGCCAATGGCTCTTTGGGTGCTAACTTTTCTCCCAATGTAGAAGGAATAGCAGCTGTAATAATAGGTATAACTGTGGGAATGGTGGAAGCATCACTTTCCTTCACAGTTTCTTTTTCTTTCATCAGTATATCCAATTGACTTTCCATATCCTTAATTTGGGCAATAAGCTTTATGATCAATTGCATCATATCTTCTTTCTCTTTATGTTCTTGAAGTATTTCCTTGCTCTGTGGGTGCTCACTTTGAGGAAGTTTTAACTGTTTCCTCAAAGCAGCAATATCATCATTTTTCTGTTTGATTAATACTTCAGCAGCATGTATATTTGATGGGTCAACTCCTATTTGTAGAATCAAATCTTCTAAGGCCTTGATCCTTAGATCTTTTGCATTTAAAGAGCCTTTATCAAGTTTCATCTGATCTTGCAGGTTGATAATAGTATTTTGCAAATTGGTTACACTTATGGCCTTTGTCACCACAGTGGAATATAGCATCTCAGAACTATGTCGGTGGAATTCTATCTGATCCAACTCATGTACCTTTTTAGTATCTACTTCAAATTCCATTTTTTTGTAGTCAACCACTGTTTTTGGAGTTGAAGTAGTAGGTTGTAAATAGGACATGATCATTTTATTTGAAGAATAATCAAATGTTGTAAGCAATCTACCCTGATTTCCTGGGTTCTTCTTGAGAAATTGAGAATAAATCTCACTTTTAATTTCCTCGTTTCTTTGTTTAATCTGCTTATATCTGTCCTTAATATTCAAATCTTTTTCTTCTGCTGTTTGAGAAGAAGAAGTTTCCATATTCACCTGTTGTTCAATCATTTGGGTCTCCTTTCCTTTGGATGCTGCTTGTTCTCTTTCAATCTCTGTCAAAGTCTCCTTAATTATTGTAGTGGCCTCATCATTACTGACCTCCGGTTCATATTCAACCTCAATAAGTTTTTCTTTTCCTATGGAACCAAATCTTAGCCTTTTATTGTAGATGAGTTTGAACTTGGTATCTGAAGTAGTTTCTGCTGTATAGTCTCCCTCATCTCTACTCCTTTTATTTGAAGTCTCTGGCTGTTTAGGAGTTACCACAGCAAGTGTGGTATCCTTTTTTCCTGCTGGCTGTGTATTTACAGGTTAATCTACCAATGTATTTTCTGCCCATTCTGTTTGATTGGCAAATTTTTCAATATCAGGCTTTGGCTCATGTATAAAAGGAGGCAACTTATTTTTAACTCTTATACTGTTTAAAAGACCTTGGGGGTCATAATTCCAAGGGAAACTCACTTGAAATTTCAGCTCTGATAATCTTTTTTCCATCTCTTTCTCAACATCCCTATTATTTACTATGAATGGACCAATTTGATTTTTTAGTTTGAACTGGGTCTTCTTTTTAGAGGCCATGAAATGGATAGCATCGACATTCAACACCTATCTCAAATACTCTAGAGCAAAGACTCTAATAGTCAAAAACTTACGTAACTTATATGGAAGCAGATTGGTTCCAAAGATTCTTAATTTAGTGTGCTTCTCATACAAGTACCAATCTTCCATTTTGCGTTCTTCTGACAGTTGTAATATCCTTTTCATCTCTTCACTTACTCTAGGTTGTTCTGATTTTTGTAGCAATTTCATAGCTGGCCTGATAAACAAATCTGTGAAATTTGTATAATTGTATTCACTTCCTTCTTTTCTCAACAATGATGTCCAAAAGACAATTGATATAGGCTAGCCCTCTACATTCATTTTCTGCAATGTTATTGGGAAGTGATCTACTTGTGAGAATAAGAACAAATGAAATAAATAGGAAGAATACCTAAATACCCCTTTAGTGGGTAACTTTGTCAATTGATGGTGTATGAAATCAGTAATAAACTTGGCAAAATCAAAGATTACAGCAGGAGGCTGACCAGGAGACAAAGTAGACAAAAACCCAAGGATAGACTCATCAGTGAAATAGCCCAGTATGAAGGATAACATAGAAATTACATGCCTAGAACCCTCTGGAAACTTGGAAGTGGAATAAGGAGGATTCAATTTTGGAATATCTACGTGACTAAGCATGAAGTTCTAAAAAATCATGAATCTTTTGGGGCAATATAACCCTAAATATAATTGAGTCAATGCTTCAATGGATAATGGAACTGCCCTAGGGTCAAACTGTAACTGCAACATTTCATTGATTGACTCTGCAGTGATAGAAAAAAGGATTTCCCTGTCATTATTCACAATTGATCTTTGATCTGGGACATAATACTCCTAGCATAGTCTTATCAAGTCCTGACTAGGATGTGTTACTGGGACTATATATTTAGGTAAGTTTGTATCCCAAAGAGGCATTTCTTCTTTGTCTAAAAACTTCTTATAACACCAATTGTGTACTTCTAATAGATTGAATTCTACTAGAGGGTCCTACAATTTTGTAATCCAAGTCAACTAAAGGGATAACTTCTTCATTGGACACTGGAGGTTGAAGAGGATTTACAGTTACAGTGGTCTTAGCAGTTATAGCAAGAGTAGATTTTGGGGCTTTTACTGCTTCAGACTTGGGAGGTTTGGATCCTCTAGGCTTAACAGGCTTGGATCCTCCAGCCTTGGGTGTGATTTGCTTTTTTGTCATTTTAAATTAATTACAGCAAGATTATACAGTTTGCTATAGTTGATTTTTCTTCAACAGAGGGTAATTGAGCAATTTTATGGGCAAGTATGATAGCAGTGGGCAATTTAGTACTCAATTAGGATTTTTAGGACACAAGGAACAAGTTTGAGACAGAAAACGCAGGTTTTCCGAATGATTGAGACTGTAAAAGGGGTTTTAAGGTTTTCTGTGGGTTTAAAAACCTTTCTTAGCCGTGGAATTTGTCTTTCAAGGGTCTCTGACTGAGAATTTGACTTAAAAAGGAAGTTTTTGCAAATGGCAATTTCTGGGAAAAAATTGTGAGGGTTTGCCCTCTTTTTCCAAGATTTAGAACAAAACAAATGGGCAATTTCAATCTTTAAAGCTTAACTGGTTCAATTGGCAGTTCAAATTATGAAATTGCAGGTGAAATTTTGGGAAAATACCTGATTTGCAGGTATCTTGTGAAGAAACATTTACTGGAGAATATAAAAATTACCGAAAGGATGGGATCTCCGCTCGGAGACACTCGAAGTTCCCCGATGCTGAGGTTGGGATCTCCGCTCGGAGACACCCATGTGCTGAACATCACTTGCCAAGGGGGAGCTAGGCAAGCATGAAAGGGAGAGGAGGCTCACCATTCAGTCATTTTATTATGCATCTTTTGATTTTTTGTCTTTAGACATTGAGCACGCTTTTGCTGTTGAGCAAAGTCTGCAAGTGATGTTCAGCACATGGGTGTCTCCGAGCGGAGATCCCAACCTCAGCATCGGGGAACTTCGAGTGCCCACTCAAGTGAGGAGATCCACCATTGTTTTTTAGGGCTTAACATTCAACATCCTTCAGCCAGGAGCACGCAGTCACTTAGGCAACACAGTCCCTCTTGGAGATTATGTAATCTTGAGAGAAGGCAATGCCGGGACAGAAGGAAGATCAGAGATTTCAGTCCGGGAGTATTGTGAAGGGATCAACCCTTCACAAATCATCTTTTGCAGTAGGAGGAGGCCATCAGTTGCAATCTATCAGTTTAGGGCCAGCATACTCACCTGAAGTGCGTGATTTTCCAAGGGAGGTCAATTTCCGGGGTCAGCCATTCTAAGATTCCTTCCTGGGTTTTTTTGGGTTATTGGAGAAGAGCTTATATCCCGAGTTTCATATTTTTCTGAGCAGGGGAGCAGCTCCATTCCAGCAATATCAACATTTCCGACAGTAGCAGCAACAGCAGTTTCAGGAGTTATGCAGTCACACAGAGAGCAACCATTCAGTGAGAGATTCTGAGAGTATTTCCAGCTTGCCTTCAGCAATCCAAGGTGCCATCATTCTGATCACCTTTGTACCTATTGTTATCTTTCAGTTTATAATAAAATGGCTCAGTGTTTCTCCATATTTGTAGTGCTCTTATTGTTGAGATTTTGTGTATTTGGGGTAGCATCAGTTGTGCTCTAGGTCCCAAATTTTGTGGAGGGACTAGAGTACACTTGATCTACAAGACTCAAAAATGGATTTGAGAAATTTCAAGTTTTATTCAAGTTATTCAAATAGTCAATTATTTTTAATGGATTTCCTAAGTTTAACTTAGGAAAATAAAATAATTAAAGTGAATTAATTAACACATGTGCTGAAATTGTCTTAAGTCACATGGATCAAGTAGTCTTTTAATCTCAGTCATTGATGGATGATTTAATCTCGGTCATTGAAAGGTTCAACAAAAAAGTATAAGAGAAAGGCTTGAGGGTCAGTTGAACACACAAATTTTGTAGAACTGAGGAATAGATCTGGAATTCTAGGGCGGGTTTGCTAAGAATTTCCAGTGGAATTTCCTGCAGTGAGGAGTAGTATTGGCTGAGGGAATGATCTGATTCCAAGAGCCAAGAGATAGCAAGAGGCAAGAGGAGAAGCTCAAGGACAGCGCAGAGAAGCAGAGAAACAGTTACACAGGTGTTGCGCAGGTGCTACACAGGACATTCAGAGGCACTAGGAGGCTTTAGAAATCACGCAGAGGGTCTTTTAGGGCCAGCGTGAGGCTGTGAGACCCTTCCAGGGGTGACGCAGTCCCTTCTCGTGTGGCACAGTGGCTTTTGAGGCTAGCAGGGCTGACGCTGAGGCTTCAGGGGCAACGATGAGGGTTTCTAGGGTCAAAGCTGGGCTGAGTCCTGTAAATCCCATTTCAGGGTGTGGATCAGTCAGATATTTGGCACTAGATCTTCATGTTAGCTGCAAATATTATATCTTTTATTCTCTGTCGGGTTTTCTAAGGTTGGAACCCATATTTGTTGTACTCAGACTTACTTAATAATAAAACCCTCATATATGCTGAATTGGTTTTCCTGCTTTGGGTTTTTCCGGGGACTTATGTCCAAAAATCCATGTGTCACTTTGTTAGATGAGTGAATTATTCAGGAAATGATCTGCATGTGGAGACTGTAGTTATGTTTATTTTTGATATTTTCTGAATCTAATTTCTGAAAATAACTTGTATTAATTAAATCAAGTAGGAGGACATAAACCAATACACTACAGTAGAATTTTCACACTTCTGATGTCTCTGTTGTAGTTATTTGTTTGTTGCTTTATATTGTTGTCTATTTCCTATTCGGAATATTACAATCCCGACAGTGTATCTCAGCCCATGGTTGATTGTGCCCTTAAGATATCTCAATATATTCTTGGCACCAATCCAGTTAATGTGATGAGGCTCAACCATATGTTGACTCAAACTGTTCACTGCAAAACATATGTCCGGATGGGAGTTCACTAAGAACATCAGTATGAACATCAAGGACCCCACGAGTTGTCAATACTCAGTGGGATTTCCTAGCTCGGGCCTAGCAGCGTTTCCACACAACTTCTTAAAGTTGAGTTCCATCGGTGTCGACACAGACTTACAGTCCACCAAAATCTCGCCTGGCCTCTGCCAGACCTCCATGTGTTGATTTTTGTAGCATCTGGAAGTGTTCCAAGTCTCAAACTTCACAGAGAGGCTTGGACAACAGCGTTCCAAAGAACCCAGAAACAGTTTGTGGAAATTCCACTCGATTCATGACTTATTAAAATAATTAATTATTTTAATGAAGACCTTAAGTCTAAACTTAGGGAAATTAAATAATTAAAGGTTATTAATAAGTCAGAATCTTCTAGAAAACATGGATCAAGTCAAGTTTTAATCTTAGCCATTGATTAATTTTTTAATCTGAGTCGTTGGTTCTCCAACAGGCTGATTATAAAAGAAGGCTTAAGGGTCATTTGGAAAATAAGTCGGGCATACACTCAATACCCGAAGGAGATCCATTCTGATGTAAAATTTGATTTCACTGGGAGAGTTGCAGGGTGAGAAGCTTGTAGAAGCAAGAGGGATCCAGTGGTGATCGATATCAGGGACGGAGGGCAGCAGTGGGTCACTGGAGGCAGCTTGAGGCTGCAACGCAGAGAACCCACACAAACTCACGCAGTCCAGCGTGGGGACTGCTCAGTGAATCACGCAGAGAGATGCAGGGGCATGCAGGGGTTGTTCAGGGTGTCAGAGAATTGTCCAAGTAAGACGAGAATTGTCTCAACTCCCCTCTCTGCAGCAGAAACACTTCTGAAAATTCTTAGCAAACCCACCCTAGAATCTCAGCTTAGCTTCAGTGCTCTGCCTCTGTGCATCTTTACAAATGACCCCAAGCCTTTTCTTTATACTTTTTTTGTTGGGAAACCAACAACCATGATTAGATCTTGAATCAATGGCTAAGATTAAAAGAAAGCTTGATCTGTGTGACTTAAGACAATTGCATCACATGTTTAATTTAATTAACTTTAATTATTTCATTTTCCTAAGTTTAGACTTAGGAAATAACATTAAGATAATTAATTAATTAAATATCTCCCAAACCAGATGAAATTTCCCAATCCTTTTCTAGGTCTTGTAGATCAAGTGTACTCTGGTCCCTCCAAAAAATTTGGGAGCTAGAGCGCAACTGATGCTACCCAAATACACAAAATATCAACAGTACTCAAATTTCACTGTTGCATAATAATAAAACCCTCATCTGCTGCACCAGTTTTCCCAAGTTGGGTTTTTCAGGGGAATTTTGTCCAAAAATAATTGTGTTAGTTTTATGTGTATGTGCTAGCATTTCTTTTAGCGTTTATTTTTCTACAATTTTATTTGTAAAGATTCCAGTGTGTTTATTTCAATATAATCCGTAACAAATAAATTGTTAAATTAATTAACAATTAGGAGAAATAATACCAGTCGCTGCAATAGGATTCCGGCTTGGGAATTTTCACATGGTATCAGAGTGCAGTTGATCAGTTGGAGAGCTCAGAGGCGAAGAAGAAGGAATTTTGATGCTCAGCAAGGGCAACAGACCGAAATTCCCTGAGGCAGCACAGTCACTTTGCCATGAGGCCGAATTGCTTGAGGAAATTCAATTTTTCTGAGAGGCAGAAAAATTCGAGTTTTCCAAATCGAGTAACTCCAAAGGCAGAGGGAGTAGCTTGGTATTTTTCGTTGGGCAGATCTCTAGTTAGACGCAGAGGGCTTCTAGAGCAGTTGCTAGAGAAGAACATGCGTCGGGTGGAGGAAGAGCACAAACAGAGTGAAAATTTCTCTCAGGGAACTTCTAGTCTCAGAAATTCAAGTTTCTAGTTGCAAATTGGCAGTAGCACCTAGCAGAGCCACGCATTCAAGGAGGGAGTATGAGTAGCAGAGCAATAGCCGAGCACAGGGAAAGAGGGAGTTTTCGACATTTATTAGATATGGCCATTACAGGGCTGAGAGATCAGGACAAGTTGGATGGTGCTTCCAACTATGTGATCTGGAAGGCAATGATCTCCTTTCTTCTAGATGAATTTGTCCTGAAGGCATATATCGATAATGTGCTGGCGGTTCCCATGGATGCAAATCAACTGAAGGAGTACAGAAAGGAGATGGCATGGGCGAAGCGGTTGATCCTAGATGGAGTCTGGGACCATGTAGTCTTGCATATAGCTGGCAAGGATATTGCCAAGAAGATGTGGGATGCTCTTGCCACATTGTATCAGGGTACCTTACAGCAGTGGAAGATGTATCTCGAGGAGAAGTTAAGATGCATCCAGATGCAAAAAGGGGAAGGCATAGACCCCTTCCTTACCAGAATTCAGGAGGTCCAAGATCAACTGTCAGTTGTTGGGGCAACGCCTCAACCGACGGAGCTAGTGCAATTAGCTCTCAACAACGTCTTTGAGGAGTGGCAGGTTTTTGTCCAAATCATATTGGGTAGAGACACGCTACCAGTATGGGACAGGATGTGGGTTTATTTGCAGTAGGAGGAGTTGAGATGAGTTGTTTTGAAGAGCTCCATCAATGGTAGCAACAATGGGCAGAAGACGGTGAAGGAGGAGGAGAATGTAGCCCTTGCATCTAAGGGTCCCGGTCAAGGATAGGGGGAGCAGAGAAAGAAGAAGGACTTGTCAAAGGTCAAGTGCTTCAGATGTGGTGAGCTTGGTCACTATAGTACCTAGTGTCCTCTTAGGAAGAAGGACAAGGAGGATAAGTAGGACCAACAGGCAACTTCTGCAGAGATCGATAGGCTTTCCTCCAAGCTGGAGGAATACTTCGCTATGTTCACCAATATACCTCCAAGAGTGAGGTCGGGTGACTTGGTGTTGTAGCTCCAGAGCGCTACAGATGGGCAGGATCCTTGAGGAGTCCTCTTCTTGGATCAATACCTGGCTACAAGGGCCCACAGTATTCAGTGGCAGGATGGACCAGTGGCAATTGGTGCAGTCTGATGTCTGCATGACAATTGCAAAGACTAGTAGTAGTCAGATACTAGGGAGCGCATTGCAGAGTTGGCAACAGTGCAAAGCCAGCAGCAACACAGAGTCCTCAGTGACAGTGCAGATGCTAGTGGCAGTGGGGATTCGGGTGACAGATGCATCATATTGAACACAATTAGTTCAGTTTTGGATGTTTATTTTTTATAGATGTTGCAGTAGAAGCAACAACAGAGTTGCAGTGCAAATGCAGTGTTGGCAACAGTTCAGCAAGGTCAGCAGCAACACAGATGCAACGAATATCAAAATTGCACAGTGGTTAGTGGGCAGTAGTAGCCAGGCATCAGCAACGCGACAGGAAATGATGCAAAGAGAGGGTGTTGTGGTAGTAGGTGCAACACTAGAACACATTCCTTGCTAAGAGGGAGTGTTAGTTTTTGTAGCATTGGATGTGTTCTAGCCACAAAATATTTTGTAGAGGATAGAGTACATGAGATCTCCAAAACCCAGAAATCGTTTCTGGAAATTCTGCCTAGAAGGGTCTCAATTAGATTATTCATCACAAAATTTGATTCCACAAAAGATCAATCTAGAATGGTCCGATCCGTTCTCAATACGAAAGTTTTTTCTATCACTCAGAGTATCATATTGTCTTGTATCGACGAAGATGAAAGTACAAAGACGAGAAGATGTTCTTAGTAAGCTTTGAGGACAAAGCTTTTTGAAGGGAGAGGCTATGTTATGAATAAAATTCATAATAAAATAATAATAAATATAAATGTAAATGTAATAATAAATAATAAGTGATTTACTAATGATTAGTTAGTTAGTGAATGAAGTGGCATGTCTTGGAGACATAGCCATTCGTGAAAGGGCACCTGCCTAGGGTATATAAGCGGGCCCTCATTCTCATTTGTAATCATCCTATATCAATTCTTTTATACAATGTACAATTACACTTATTGTCCTACAATGGATGTGTTTGTCTTCAAAGTATTTTAAATATTTCCGCTGTGTATACCTCTGTTGGTCGTTACATCTCATTTTGTACTTTTTTTTGGTTAATATAAAATTATTTTTCCATTAAAAAAATCCGAAAGAGGAAAAAATACTTCAAGCTAATTGTGGCATTGGTATATAGATCTATAAGACTCCTTTTCTCTTTGATTCAATGTTGCAAACATCACAAAAAAATCAAGATAACATTGCCACATTGCGATTTTTTCCCGTTGCCAATTTTACAGCTGCAAAAATCGCCAATTTTTTGTTAATCTAAGTTTTCATTGATGTCAATATGCTAGATGATGACATGTTGATCCTATGATGAAGAAGGCAAACAATGAAGAAGCCCATCCGCTGTCCTCTATTTTTTCTGCACCATCTATTGACCAGTCACTTAAAAAACATATTTCTCACTTTTGAAAGGATGAATCTGAACATGAAACCTATACCATATTATAAAGTATAGTTTTAGCTTTCTGACGAGCTATTACTCAGCCACAATCTCCAAGCGGTTTGAAAGTTATCAATTTTTTAAGTTTAGAATATTTTTTCTGGTCTGTGAGCCGACCTGTGCTAGCCTCCCTCATGTCGGCCTCCTTTCAAGGATCACGTAATGCATATAAATATGACCATAGACCTCATTTTCTGATCATCCAATTTGGTCAACAAAATAGAGAAGCACAAATACAGTTCACAACTCGTGAACTCAGCAGCACCGAAGAATATTTGTGAAGGAATTTTTTTTTTTGGGTTAAAGAAATATCTGGCTATCATTTGAACCTGTGACAAGGAGTGTCACGCCTTCGGATCTGTTTCAGGAATCTGTCTCTTTCTTCTAAGACATATATCCTCAGACAGGTGACAAGTTTAAGGGCTCAGAACAACACAGGATAAGGCAGCTACAGGCTCGGACTAAGCCACCATCATACCCTCGGACATGACTGTAACTCAGAATCTCTGTCTCGGTTAAAATAGCTCGGACTTGTTTTCATTACAGCCTCAGTTAGAGGCTCAGAGACTCGGACTTGTGGAATATATATTTCAGACCTTTATCTTTGCAGCTTCAGACTTCATTACAGCTTTAGACAAGTGTTGTTGACTCGGATTGGAGGGACAAAACATAATTCTTATTTCTGTTAGATCAGATCTCCATTAAGGATTAAACTACTGTACAAACCTGTGTTAAAAGTCAAAGAAACTTTCTGTGGTGGCTTGGTCTTGTAGTCACTCGATCTGTGAAGGCTTGGAGACAATCAAGTACAAATTGTTTGTGAGCTAATTAAAACATTGAATAGTGCAGAAGTATTAGTGCTGTGTGGTGGAGAACTCTTGGTGCAGAATTGATAAAGAAGTGTGATACATAATTGATGGTGCAGTATGGTGCAGATTGGTGTGTTGGAGCATTTTTGAATCAATAGTCCCATAAAGAAGCAAAGAAGGATTGGTGTCCTTGGAGTAGGAGCTCCTAAACATAAGGTTGGTGCCTTGAGAAGATAGGGTCGAAGCCCTAGAGGTCGGAACCTCATCAAAGTCCAAGTTGGTGCTTGGCAACAGGTTGGTGCTTGATTCATTGAAGGGTTGGTGCTCTCACACATCTATTGTACTCAATTACTTGAAAAAGGATTGAAGTTCTTATTGATCCTTAATAATATTATTATTATACACCTCTGTTTTTAATTGTGAAGAATCTAACTGGCAAAAATTAACAATTGAAAAGAAACATTGATTCACCCCTCTTCTCAGTGTTTACAACATTTTTATGTTCAATTTTTTTTGGTAAAATATCATAAAAAAAACATGATAAAATCATTAACAATCGTGGAAAACCAGGAGTCGATCCAAAAACTAGCCTTAAATCACCTTTTTCGATTTTTTGTATCTTTTAAACTTTTGCTGATGTTTGCCAATTTATCTGATATTTTCCTGATTTTACAATTTTTTCGTTTTACGGACCCTTGACAATTTTATCCGAATGTGGATTTCAGCAACATTGCTTTCATTTCATGGCCCCTATCTCACTATCTTATTTCTTATCTTGCTGTTTTTGTCATTTTTCTATAAATTTTGATATACTTTGCAAGTAAAAATGGATTTTGTATCTTTATCCAGGATACAATTTATGCTCATCTATATATAGCTCTTATGATATTAGTATAGATTAGATAATTTTAATAACCCTCCATCGATCAAGAAACATACTGGACTACTGTTGCTTTTCTTTCAGGAAGACCTGCTGCTGGTAAAGAGCTTACAAATGAGTTCAATGTCCTTGAAGCTGGTTTATGGAAGACCATTTCTTTGACAAAAGGTAGCTTCTTTCACCCCAGTTGAAATAATATAAACAATGAGGTTCAAATTGCATGAAATTTTAAGCTATCATTGTTTTTGTTTTATTATCTTTAGTCCTCCATAAAAATTAGAAATGTCTTCCATTTTTGTAGCCTGAGATTATTGAAATATTTTATCAGGGTGTTACATAGGCCAAGAGACAATCGCAAAGCTCATCACATATGATGGTGTCAAGCAGAATTTGTGGGGTATTCAGTTAGACAGTCCTGCACCTGTTGGAAGCAATATCACAGTTAATGGAACAAAGGTAGGTCCTCATATGAACAGGAATTTGGCTGTTTTCAAGTTTTCTCTGAATGTCTTTAATAGACTTAGCCTTGGTGCTATGGAAAACTTGTTATGACAGGTTGGAAAAATTACAAGCTGTGCCCCTGGGAGCAATGGTATTAAACATGCAGGACTTGGTTATGTGAAAAGGCAGGTTGGTTTCCCAGGAAAAGAGATAAAGATTGGAGATATTAAGGGAGTGTTGGTAGATGTTCCTTTCATATCTCATTCGTTGCCAGTAACAATGCAGATGGCAGGAAAATAACAGTTCAAGAGAAAAATGATGTCCTTTCTGTAATCATCCACCATTTCCTCATTTAATGATAAATCGGCAGTGTTTGTTATGTCTTTTATTCCAGAGTGATAACACGAATCTGCAAGAGGGAGGTTGTATGATTATCTTCCTTAGTATCTTTGTATAAAGTCCTGGATTTGTATGAATGAAACAGGATAATATTTTATTTCAAGAGGGAGGTTGTATGATTATCTTCCTTAGTATCTTTGTATACAGTCCTGGATTTGTATGAATGAAACAGGATAATATTGTATTTCAATTCATCTTGTCCTCACCAATTTTTCTGCTGCTCACTAAGCTTTCAATAAGTTATGGAATGTATATTAAGGGAAGTGTATACTCATTCACCTCTCCCCTTTACACTTTTACTGGCAGTCTCACCTATCAGCACCCAGTTAGGAACACCATGAGGAGCAGCCCTTCTAAACGTCAGGCTGTGATGCTCTTATAGAGTTGTTTTGAATTACTGACAGTTTGTTTCCTTAGTATCTTTGTATACAGTCCTGGATTTGTATGAATGAAACAGGATAATATTGTATTTCAATTCATCTTGTCCTCACCAATTTTTCTGCTGCTCACTAAGTTTTCAATAAGTTATGGAATGTATATTAAGGGAAGTGTATACTCATTCACCTCTCCCCTTTACACTTTTACTGGCAGTCTCACCCATCAGCACCCAGTTAGGGATACCGTGAGGAGCAGCCCTTCTAAACGTCAGGCTGTGATGCTCTTATAGAGTTTTGAATTACTGACAGTTTGTTTCCTTTTCTCCAGCAATATTTGTATTTTGTATAGTAGACATCACCTAGGTGTAAGTTTCCGTTGGCACTCCCATTGATATAGCTTTGAGCGTAGGTCCGAGTGTAGCCATATTGGTGTTGGTAACGTTGATCATTTTCTCTCATGAGCAAAAGAATTGGAAAGCTATTTTTTCACCGGCAGTAAACTACCACCAACGCTTACTCTCCATTTATTACAAAACTCATGTATAATTTCAATGCAGATTTGAACAAAATACCTAACAAGATCTGGAGTAGACTAGTTCCAAAATTAGTGAATGACATGTTCCTTCGTTGGCACAAAGTTCGTTACATGTGTACAAGTGGGAAAGTAATTTGTTCTATGATATGAAAAAAAAGAAGGTAAAGTAATTATTTTGTAAATAACACTTCCTTTGTGTGCACAACTAATCAAGGAAATCAATTATTTTTTACATAAAACTTTTGGATTGAAGCTGTGCTTGTAGTTATTGAGCTTCCAACTTTCTTCAGGTATAACACACACTCTTTTGCAAATAAGATTGTATGTAGAAAAGAGTCAATTATAAATAGATTAGGGAATCATTATGGATTAGGGAATCATTATGGTTTGAATAAGTCAAGAAAAATAGAGGTCGGAAAGAGATAAAGATTTGGAAATCATAACAAATTAGAAAATGTGACACAATGTAAGACAAGTAAATAAAGATAAAAGAGGAGGAATATAAAAAGATGCCAACAACATATTATTGAAAAGTGGACCAAAAAAAAGACAAAAGGAATTAAAAGTAAATAAGTAAAAGAGAGATAATAACAGAGAGGAAATAACGAAAACAAGCTAGCAAACATATTGAACTAAAAGTGCAGAAATAAAGACAAAAAGAATTAGAGTAAATAATAAAGAGACGTGAAAATATAGTTGTAAGGTAAAAAAACAAAAGGAAGTAAAGAAAAACATGAAAAGGAAGAGGAATAAATAAGATAGGGAGACACAAGAGAGCAACAAAATTAAGATTCATGCAATGACCAACTATTGGTTAAGGTGATTATTGTCTCCAAGATCTCCTCAATAGATAAGTCCAATCATCCTGGTACAAACCTTAGAAGAACTTAAGTCACCACCTTCTATCATTTTGGTGATTCTTCTCTTCACTTTTTCTTTGGCAAAAAGGGGGATTCCCTGAGTTCAAATAACTAATTTGTCGTATTAATACAGATCTGAAAATTACATTAGTAATTTGGTGTATTTTATGAGCCTTTTTAGGTAAAAAGGATGAAAAGACAAACAAGGCATAGTACCACAAAGAAATTGAAATTGGAAATATTTTTTATTTCACACAATTCAATTACATCACAATTATATAGTTAATCTTAGAACTAACCAATCCCAAACATGGATATGGAGGTTGAGATATTTTCTCAACAAAATCATACTACTTCTAAACGCAACATGGAAACTTTATCTCCAAGTCCCTCCCTTGATGCTTACATGTAACAAATATTGAAAATACACATTACAACAAAACCGATCTTTGTCTAGCTAGTCTTCATCAACACTCACTGTTGAAAAAAGCAGCAAGAAATTCTCAATTTGATTTTGTTTTGATTAAATTGAGAAAATTCGAATTTCCACATCAGCAAACAACTTAGATGATGTTAACTTGAGTGACATGGCTTGTGTCACCTAGTTTACTTAGTGCATTTGAGTTGGAGGAGTTAGAGTTCAGTTTAGCATGTGTGATTGCTAAGTTGTAGTAGTCAAGGTTAGTTATCTTTAGTTATCTAAGGTTGTTTTTAGTTAAACTAGTTCCAACAGTTGGAAGAACTAGTGGAGGGTCAAGTTGCGCAGTGGGACTTTAGTCAAACTCAACGATCATCCAGTTAACTTATCAATTAGCTCAAAACAGCTAGTGCATGAAGAGAATTCGAGTTACCCAGTTGAGATGGAGATTCCAAGGCAGTGTAACATCATTTGTAGACTAGTTTTGAGTGTACAAGTGTTGCATGCGGTCAGATGATCAACTCAAAGGAATTGCCAATCAATTAGAGGAATTTCCTAAATAATAGGGGCATATTTTCTCAAGGAACAACGCAAGGAAATAAGAGCTCAAGAAAGGCAGAAATTGACTAAGTTTGGGTCAAAGGCCTTTAGTGAACAGAGAGATTGGTTGTGCACTTGCAGGGTGAGCTTAGTTGAGCAAAGCAATTGTATTACATCTCTATTTCATTTAATTAATGCAAGAGGCATTGGGGTTTTTAGCAAAATGCTTTCTCTAGATAAAAATTCTTGTTTGTTGGCTTGAGGGGTCTTGACCCAAGTTCGAAGTTAAGCGTAACCAACAAAACCCTCTTACTACTGGCACTTTCGGCAGTGATCTACTTGCGCAGGCCAAAGTCTTACCTGAAGCAGTATGGGGGGGTGCTGGAACCATGTTTCCACCCTGAGAGAGAATTAAATGATGTGGGTGTCCATAGATCTATAATGATAACAGAGTGTCTTACGCACCAAAAACCCTAACCAGGAGAATCTAGGTCAACTTATGCAGGCTATCCTGTGCACGCACATATGGTGGCTTCACAATCCCTTCAACAGTCCTAATAAAACGATATTTAGGTCTCACAACAATAGATCTCTGCAACTAACATTCATATTAAACAGTAACATAGGTACACAACTGATCTAATCATAGATGACATAAATCGTAAGCAAAACAGATCACAAATGCATTTAGTACAAATAATTATCCCAAAACACTTCTTTATTCATCAACAATCGCAAAACCCTTTACAATCCTTCAGATTCACCCGCGCACACAGCCATCGGGGTTCACACACAACCAGACTAAGGTCTCTGCGCACACAACCAGCAGGAGCCTTTCAGACACAAACACTTACACAAATTCGCTTCAAAGTTCAAAACATATCACAATCTTACCAAAAAAACTTGTCCTCTTTGACTCGATCTGTACTTCTATTTATATCTTAGCCTGCGCTCATCCTAAGGTCCGCAAATTGTGGTTTGAGACTCCTAGATTTACCCTTTAGCCCATTACAACTCATGAAGGGATTTTGACCCGCCCCAAAGCCCCTTGACCTGTGCATTGCTTAGCGCGCACGACTCAACTACAAAAAATACTATTAATTACTCAAAAATGTGGTCCTAAAGGACCCTGCTCCAACAGTCCCCTAACACAATCTTATGACTCGTCCTGAGTCACAAAGGTACTGGGGTCTTCATATTCGTCTTCAGTTCCTCGATGGCAGCGATTAAGGGCGCAAGGATGCCCGCGCTCTGATCGACTGCACTCTGCATTGTATCCACCAACTTCTAAGAGGTCAACCCCTTTGTTGCGAGATTAATACTCTCGTAAGTCTGATTCAGGTTCTTCACAGCAACATCCAAATCTTGTGACAGCTTCATCACTTCGTCTGCCCATGGCTTCATGTGGTTGGTCACGATGTGCTTCTTCCTCCGCAAGTCCTCAAACTTAGCACGCAATATCTAGCTTGTTTGCAATTGTGTCATTCGTTGAGCAGGCACAAGTGTAAGAAGTGCCTCCTGAAGGTCATCAAATGCTTGCTCTTTAGCGCGTAGTTCCTGCGAAATCTTCCTGACAAGGGGATCCATCTGCACGGATGTCCATAGGCCCATAGCTGTCTCCAGTAGCTCAGTACCTTTCTCGACTATTTCGACAATACTTGCAGAAGCTTCTTTCACTAAGACAATGTGTTGCGCTCGTACTTCTGGCGGAGTTTCTGGTTGAATCTTGGATTGCAACTCCGCGATCTGTTGCTCGAAATATGCCTTTATTTCCTGAACTTCAGATATGGAAGCCTTTAGGGCTGCTACTAAACCTTCGAGGCGGAAAATGACCTTCACTTTCGAAACTGAAGGCAGATCTGGAAAATAGACTTGAAGGGCTTTCCAACAAGCTATCCTGGGCCCAATTTGGACATAGGGAAGGCCTCCAAAAGTGGCCTGCAAGATGGAGGGCGCAAATGCACAATGGAGGGTGCAAATGTCAAATTTGCTAATTTTTTCACATTTTCTCTTAAATTTTCACTTTGCCTTAAGAAATTGTGTTTCTACTTATGCAATTCACCATGGTAAAATGTAATTATGTTTGAGATTACTTACCTAGGGTAGATTCATCGAGTTAAAGTCATTAATGAGTCATAATGAATCAATTGAATGTAATGAGTGAATCACTTGGACCATCCTACACTTCAGTTTTCAGTTCATCAATTAGTGGATCTCTTCCTCACCTCACGGATTCAACCCTTGAGGATGAGTGAAGTTTGTTTTGATGTCTATTTAGCCCCTTTCTTCACTCTAGTGAAGGGTTGGAAGCAGTTTGGATGCTAATGTATTGATCAAGGAACTATTGTACTCAGTTTTGGCCAGTTAATAAAGAAGAGTTGCAACTATTTTTTGGGATACATGTGGTATGATTTTTATTATTGTTTTTTCTTCAATTTCATATGTTAGAATGTGTTGTATTCATGTTCATTACATCTCTATTGTATGATTTATTTCAAGTTGATAGGCATAACACATGCTTGCTCATGCTCTATTTAGGGAAAGTTATCATAATTTGACCATTTTCCTCTGTTTAGGAAGAATACATCTCCCATGTTCTTTATAACTTCTCATCAGTCTCAAGACCATCTCATTACAATCATCTTTAAAGTGGTAAGCCTTATGCCTACCTTGCCCCATTGAATCTCTGTCACCTTATCTCATTTGCCCTGACTTAGCTCCCTTGACCTAATATCTTCATCCAGTGAAGCCTAACCCAATCAAATCAAAAGCAACCCTTGCACTCATATCTAGCCTAAAAACCCTAATTCCTCCAGCCCTCTTGGCTATGACATTGTGGAGAGAGCCCTCTCCGGTTTGGTAGGGCTAGCTACCAAGCCAAAAGTTTGGTCTGTGGTTACCTCTGTTAGGATTCCTTCTTCAGCCTTGGAATCTGGCGGAGTGCTAACATAGTAACCATATTTTCCTTCAGCATCTCAAAACTCTTTTGACATTCCTCATCCCAGAAAAATGACACATCCTTCTTCAGCAATTTCGCCATGGGTGCAGTAATCAGAGCATAGCCCTGAATGAATTTTTTGTAATATTTGGTGTGTCCTAGAATCGAGCGCAACTGTTTCTCATTGGTAGGGACCTCTAGGTTGATAATAACTGCAATCTTGGATGGATCTACCATCAACCCTTGCTGACAAACAATATGTCCCAACAAGATTCCAAAAGGGACACAAAAGATACACTTTTTCCAATTAAGAGAGATCTCGTGCTTTTTGTATGTGTCAAGCATCATGCGCAGGTTGGACACATGCTTCTTTACCAGCGCAAACATAGTACAATCATCAAAGTATACCTCCAAAAACTTGTGATGAATTCTTTGAATATAGCTACTACTACGCACGAGAAGATAGCAGGTGCATTCTTCAATCCGAAAGGCATGACTGTGTATTGGAAGGATCGCCACTTTGTTGCAAAAGTGGTCTTGCTTCGGTCTTTAGGCACGGTCCTGATCCGATGATACCCTGAAAATCCATCAGTGAAAGAGTAAGCCTCTTGCCCTCCCACATTGTCCAAGATCTCATCTGAAAATGGAGTAGGGAAGGGGTCATGTAAACATGCATCATTTAGTTTACGCAAATCCACACGAATCCTTATTTGTCCCTTAGTCTTCTTTTCTTGAGCAACCATTGTGCTCACCCAGTCAGTCTGCTCTACAGGCTTAATGATTCCTGCAACAACCATTTTCTCCAATTCTTCCTTCACTTTTTGCTTATATTTTGGATTCCACCGGTATCGTCGCTGCTTGACAGGGCGCACATCTGGTTTTAGAGTGATCTTCATAACTCCCAAATCTCCTACAATTCCTTTGAGTTCAGAAAACTTCATGGGAAACAGATCCTGATATTTTGTCAACATCTCCGCAATCTTTCCCACTATGTCAGCATCCTAGTAATCTCCTATTTTGGCCAAATTGGGTTGTTCCTCTGTCCCAATGTTGACTTCCTTTAGTTTCAGAGGCTTAGTTACATCCACCATTCCTAATAAGGGCCCTATAACTATGCGCTCCCCCTCGGACTCGGGGATTTTGATATTTCTTGGATCTTTTTCATTGTCTTCTATTGACATGTTTTTGCAGTTGACAATATCCTGCATCTGCGCTTCCCATGCTGTTGCAACACATTCTATCCGAGGTCGAGAATCATAAAAAACAATTTCTTCTATATCCTGCAAGGCTTCATTCAATCCCTCTGATCCACCAGCCATGCCGAAGGTTAACAGGAAACGTTCACTCATTGTAACCCAATTAAGGGTCCCTCAGTGTAGCTTCGTCTCCAAATACCATACAGTAGGGATTGGTCTCAATGTATGGACAAACATGTGAACCCATTCGGCCCTCAGATTCTTATCCCAAACCTCCATCCATGTAGCCAGGTGTTTGTGCAAATCACCTCAGCGACCAAAAATCTCAACTAGTGGGGTAGTGGGCTGCTCAAAGCGCAACCGCATCATTCTGCTGCATTCTTCCAAATCTCCAAAGTTCCCCTTATGTGTATCCCACCAACGTGTTGGAGTTGCGTGCATAGCAAGATCGAGCGCCCAAAACCTTCGTTTTTTTGGGACAACCTTTTCCAAAACTAATACAACACTACCAAAACCATCAAAATAGGGTAATTCTCTTACCTCTGAGGAGATGCATCACAAATTTTTAGTGATTTTGAGGCAGTGCAGCGCAAACACATCATGCAGACGATTCTGCCACTTCTCCATTTCACCATCCGAATCTGAGAAACATGAGCTATCATTTTCCCAATTCAACATCCCATCGGCAGTAGGGTTGATCCAATCCTCATCTCGTGCAGTCAAATTGTAGATATGGTCGACATCATCTCCTTCGCACATTGGTTCTGTATATCTCTCCCCTTTTGCCAGATCCAGAGGTACTATAACCCGAGTACCATTGTTTTCAAAGATCATGCTTCTGCGCTTCAAGTTGATGATACCTCCCATATCGATGGCCCAATCCAGCCCAAGCAGTGCAGGGTAGGGGTCTGCATCATCCACAATTTGTATTACTTCAAATTTTGGCATAATTTTACTCCAGCAATGTCTACCAAACCCTGTGGGAATCTTCCTAGTGGAATGATCTTCTGCTGATTAGCCATGTGTAGCTGAATGGTGGACCATTCCAATTTTGGTTTGCCCATATTCTGCCAGGTCTGCTTAGGTAGAACATTTGCATCAGATCCCAAGTCTAAAATGACCTGATCCATCTCATACTCTCCAATTTGCACGGTCATGCACATCTCCTGACCAATTCTCTTCTTTTTCTTATAGGTCTTGTTCATAGCCTTACTCGCAGCTCGAGGCAACTCCTTATACGTGCAGCTCTCTATCAGAGCCTAAATGTTGTATATTGCTTTTTGGTTATGCGATAGCTTAATGCAAGCTTGCAGGAAAGGTTTGACTTTGTCATCAATATTTGCTTCCATAATTGACTTGGATGTGGATGCACCTATAGCAACAAAATCCTTCCCGGCTTCTACAAAAGTCTCCTTTTCCTTTTGCATGTTGAGTCCTTTTCAGAAGCCTTCTTGATCAATGGTTTTGCATCAACCTTCTTTCCCTCATATTCTCCGGTGGCAGCATCACTGCGTGTAATTATGTTTACACTTGGATCATCATCTCTTAGCTCAGCTCTAACCATTTGTATATTCTGTGTCGGTGTTTGTTGTTGCTTCTCCTGCATTCTAGCAATCAAAACAACACAATCTTCAATAACATGATCAAACTGTCTACAATACCTGCAAGACTATCGCGCAACGTTTGGACAGTCACATGCATAGTGTCTAGCGTCTCCACAGTTATAGCAGATCATTTGTCCTCTTCCACGACCTGCACCTGCACCTCTCCCTCCTCCTCTTCATCTGATTGGAGATCCACCTCGTCCAGAGGGGGATGTTGGTGAAGATGGGTTGGCTTGCACTTTATAGAGTTTGGCATTGTCTATCATCAAATCAAAGGTACGACAGTGATGCTCATCATGGCCAACCGAAGAGCAGAGCCTACACCATTGTTGCTTTAGTTCTGGTACATAAATTCCTAATCGAGGGCAATAGTTTGTATCATTCCTTCCAGTCACTTGATAGTCAGCGTACCCAGCGTAGGAATACCACTCGGTCCTGCAGCATCCTTGGGTCATAATGGATTTGGTCCTCCCGCTTGCATGTAATCTTGAAGCAAGGTACACTGATCTTTTGTGTGACCGGAACCCTTACACCGTATGCACCATACATATGCACCAACTTCGTTCCCTTTGTCTCTGCACAGGTTCTGAATCTGTAAGTGCATTGCTTCTAACTGATTTTGGATTTGCAGAGTTCCAAATTGGTCATTCGATCTGGGCGCGACTTCCAACTTCATAGCAACTTCAAGGGCCTCTGCTTGAGAATCAATTTTATGTTGATTCATAGGGCCGTGCAGGTGTGGCGGGAGCATGGCAATAAACCACTCTTTATGTTGCTTATCATCATTGATAAATCCTCCATCACTGATGGTGCGCTAAAATCGCTGATCTGCTTCCCAGAAAGATTTGTTTGGTTCTTGTCAGATATCTTTCAACTCTGTTACACACTGTGAGTAGGACTTTGGTTTTATGAACTTCTCCTTTATGGCCTTCTTAATTTCATCGACAGGAGGATCAACATTCTGAGCTAGATATCCCATAAACCCATCCAGTGCGCGACCCTCAGACGCCATAGCCAGCTGCGCCCTTTTTACAGCATCAGTATTGACGTTTTGCGCAATCCATACTGCGTCTGCAACAAACCAGAACCTATCCATGTCTTCATTTCCCACACCCTTGAAGGTGGGTAGCTTCATATGCACAGCCATATTGCCTTCTGGTGGTGGTGGAGGTGGGGTAGGAGATGACTGACCCTTGCGCAAGTTCGACTATGGAGTTGCTAGAGGGATACCTCCGATGCGTGTAGCCTCACCACTCTCTGTATCACTATTAGGTGGGCTTCTCATAGGGCTGTATACAGATCTATCTCCTCCCCAGTTAACTCGAAAGTAATTTTCACTACGCGTAGTGCTTTCAACTTCGTTTGGGGTCATTCACTCGGTGTGACTGCATAGAACACCCTTTTCACACAATAGCATCTTAATAAGCAAAGGCAGAGAGCGTATGAACTTACCTCTCAATCCTTTGAAGAACCTCCTTTCAGCTTCAAAATATGACAAAAACTGATTTACTGCAAATTCAGTTACGAACCCACCCAGAATACTATCAACCCAATGATCTACAATGCGGGTGATGGAGTTATCAGTATGTTCTAACTGTTGGATCAACTCAGGTGCCCACTGAGTGATCTTAGCATCCTTCGAGCAGGTCTAAAACTATGCTAACCTTAACAAACACTCTTGCAATTCATGTGAAAAGGTCACAAAGAAGATTTCGTGAACCTCTGTAAAGATATACTTATTTTCCCACTCTTCAGCAGACAACTTCTTACTTTTGTTCTCCTTGATGGAGAATTCACTTATCTTTTGTTCAAACCAATATTCTAATTCAGTCTTCGATGGCTACCACATCACCTAATCTCTCTCAAAATGATCCTGGTCCCTACAATGAAACCATTTGTTGGCTTGAGGGGTCTTGACCCAGGTTCGGAGTTAAGCGTAACCAAAAAAACTCTCTTACTATTGGCCCTTTCGATAGTGACCTAATTGTGCAGGCCAAAGTCTCACCTGAAGCAGTATGGGGGGGTGTTGGAACTAGGTTTCCACACCATTTGGGTCAGTTTTCCCACCTCACTCACCCATGCCCATCAAGTCCCCACCCCCCTCCTTCTCATTTTATACAAAAATCCCTTCTTAAGATATTTATTAAAATATCATCTTTTAATAAATATCTTAGTCAAATCCCCTTTCAAGATATTTATTAAAAAATCCTCTTTTAAAAATATCTTAGATTTATATTAAATTATTATTATTTCATAAATATCTTGGATTCCTAAAATATATTGGATTTATTATTAAATATCATCATTTAGTAAATATTTTGGATTTTATTAGAATATCATCTTTTATTTGCATAAGTCAATGCTTTTAATTTATTTGAACAAGTTATTAGTTATATTATGATAGTGGCAAGTATAACTTTTACCTCACAGTACATTCATTATTTTCTGGTGTGTTAGGTATTTACTCAATACTTCAATAATTCACTCATTACCCTACACTGAGACTTTTCATAATTGATTAATGCATATACTAGTATAATACATGTGATACATGCATATGTAGCTATCATATGTAGGTTTCATATGCATGTTAATATTTATATGTTCCCTATAACTTGAGTTGGGTCATTACATACACCCCTCCTTCAAAAAACTTTGTCCCGAAGTTAAGTTTTATGTCATGTATCATTAATTATCTATGTGATTTGTATAATCATATAAGGGTGGTGTATAATAATTGAATTTTCTTTTAATGTGTGAGAACACTTTAAAATTTATGTTTTGATCATTTATTGGTTTACAAATTTAGTAGTCACGTCTTGCCCCAACAGAGTTCTCAAGCTATTCTAGAATCATCTTATCCTTCCTAATCTCTTATGCTCCCATCCTATCTGTCCTCTACTGGAATATGACATGGCATCAGTTATACTGACCTAACCATTCATAGACCTCAAGGGTTACATCGTTGACTATATCGACCTGATTCTCTAGTAGGTATCCAACAGTCATCATCACACGTCTAAAGGAGCGTGACTCGCACAGCCCTCCCATGACTCCAAGTTTTGGAGGATAAACAATGAGAAACACCTCCACCCCTCCTAGTAGGACCAAGGTTAACACCCTATCATGGAACCTCAGTGAATCTCAATTGTTCTTGGAGTTTTGTCATCACGCAGTCGGTTTGGTAATGATACCATCTGCGATGTAAACACTTGTCCACAAACTATAACATGTGTATCAATATATTCAAAGAAAATTATTATTCACATAACAATTTCTACACATTCCAAATATGTTTTCATCTATGATATTGATCTTTGAGTTCATATAACATACTTGTTTATGTTTATCCAATAGGTTTGTAAATTCATTTTCAACTTAAATATTCAAGTGTAATCATTATTTTATTTCTATCTCATCATTTATGTTGATATGTAAAATTATAGATACCATATCCATAACATAATTCATAATTTATATCAATATCCATGTACCAACAATGTTTAAGAAAAAAAAATTTCATATTGGTATTCATGTACCAGGTATGTTTAAGCAAATAATATATTCTTACATGTAATAGTACAAAATGATAGTCTTAAGTATCCATCCAAAATAAGGTAAGTTTATACAAAAATAAGTTTTTAAATGCTTATAAATATAATCCACAATTATAAATGTCACATAGAATAATCGAACACAGATATACAAATAAGGGTGTAGCTACTATTTTCTCTACTATATTGACCAATTAACTTTATAAAAGTCACAGGTTGAGACTCTAAATCTAAATGGAGGGATGCTCTACTGTTTATGATTGCATATATAGAAATGAAATGTATTGAAACAAGAGCACAAAACACTTACTGCTTAGTCAAAGCATGATCTAAGTTCTTGATACAGGTTGATTAAGAACTCGAAAACACAAAACTACATATAGATCCAGCCAATATTTTAATTCTTGTTATTTATTTGTCTTTAAGTCTAATTACCTTTGATCTGTAATCTGGATCCAAAGAGATAATAATAACATTAACTTCTTTATTATGTTATTCCAGCTCATCTTCAGCTTAAAATCTAGAATCCATGGAGTAGGGTTTTGCAGGGCTAATCATTTGGGTTATGCTGGAGATGGAGGAAGAGTTAATTGACTACTCTAAAGATCCCTTAGTGGGAGGTTTATTTTCATTGAAGGAATTTGTTACTGCTTGAAAATGCATTATTCACTTTGCATTATACTTGGGCTACTTTTTTCAAGCAGGGTTCTGTTCAAATTTCCCAAATAGACCAAGGTGTTAGAAAATCAATGTTGGATTTTACAAATGTGTATGCATGCTTCTCAATTGAGGGTGTCTTTCATATCATCCAAGGTGTGACTTACATGTGTGAAGGCATTTTTTTTGGTCACTTTAAGTGTTAATTTCAGAGTTTTAATATCAATAGTAACCTAAGTTTCAAACTAGCATATGACCATAGCATTTTCAGATATTGTAATGATCATAGTATTTTCATTTTTATTACATTGAATCATTTAATTCAACACATAACTCATCAATGGCATACCAACTTCTTATTCTTCACATTAATAATTTTCTCATTAGTCCTTAGGCCTCATCTTATCACCAAATGTATCTTCTTTTCTAACAGTATACAATTATTATCTTTAATATTTACCTTTAAACATTTTCCCAGATTATTACTTGTTATTCTTAACAAATTAGAAGTGTTCTCAACTCCTTATAGATCATTGCTTTGACCCTTACCAATCATGTTGCTCATATCCTTAAGAAAATTATTCTTGATAGAAAACATCCATTTACTTCCTTACACCAGATATTCCTAATGTTCCATGTCTACTTCAATTTGAAAAATAGCATATTATCAAATTGACTTTGTTTTCTCACCTCTATTCATCATGGTTGTCTTTCCTTCTCTCTTAATGCATAAAATTATTACACTTGGAAATGTCGTTACTATTCCCCAACTTTGGAAAGACCTTATAAATAAATTCAATAACATGGATATCGAATGTAATCTACTTATCATTTCAGGTTTTAAGGCATCATGGGATATAATTTCCTAATCATACTCCATGATGTCCATAATCCATGGATATAGTTAGTCACTGAAGAAATTTTTTATAATGTGACTCTCCCATTAGAGGGAGAAACTATTATAGATGTTTCCATGCACATAAATTATCCTATAATTGATTTTTTATTATAGATCCACTCTTTAATTTAATGTTATTGACTTCTTATATTGTTTTGTGAAACTTCCACTCACTCACATTTGGTGCTATTTTTGTCGATCTCAATATTTTAAGTTTATTATGATAACTAACATTTATTATCATCATTATAAGTTTGTAATTTCTTTCTTTTCTCGTCTTCCTTAGGTACTATATCGATTATATTATGGTAACAATGGAGATCAAACTTTGAAATTTTCTCGTCGCACTCTCTTGGTAACTATATCGTCTTGTTCTAATAGTGTGTTTACTACCTTACAGGGTGGTTTCTTACCATCTTAACATATGTTTCATCCATCAATTTACCTCAAACTAGCTTACCCTTTTATGTGGTTGTATCTTACTTTAGATCTAACGGTCTTGTCATAATGTCCATAGTCATGCTTTCATTACTATTCTTCATTTCTTCAAGAGTTAACTTCTTTGGAGAAACTCCGCCAACTAATATTTATATATGCCTAAATAATTACCATGAATCACCTTATATAGTGTCATAATATCCCTAATTTCTCTTTCCTAAACCACATTGTTTTCATTTCCATGAAAATTCTATGTTGCCATATTATATTGTTTTGGACATCGATATATCCTTACGGTTGTAAATGGATAATTATCTATCTTAACATTGACATAATGGTTGAATATTAAAATGCCCAATTTAGTGTATATTAAACTATAAAAATTTGAACCTTCACTCTACTACTTAAACCACTTACACATATACTTGGATAGTAATTAAAGTTTTAACATAAGAAAACAGTATAAAAGATATTTGCATAATTTCATATCATCAATTGTTATAGTTATCATATATATATATATATATATGAAAAACTCAACGTCACTTGAAGAATGGAATGTTTCAATTGCATAATTAGGATAGTTTTCATTCTAATGTTCAAAAAGTTACAGAAAAAGTTTAATGTCTAAAGTGATACTAATGTGTTCATTTTAATATAATAATTTGAATGTACTTCAAATTTTACTTTCACGATATACAAAATCTTAAACTTCATTGTGGAAATAATTGCAGCTTATATCCATGAGTTATCTCAACTCCTTTGTCAGATGGGATGTAAAGTAAAAGTAATGGATTAGGAATCAAGTGGGATTGAGCTTGATATATGTATTCGATATATAGATTAGTATTAAATATCCCATCTCTTCTAATAAATGTATCATCCTAGGATTCATAGCTTTCAAACATCGAATTATATAAAATTTCATTTTATCATTGTTAAAAGCTTCAATTTCTTTCAAAAGTTGAAAACCACTTTTCTTGTCATTGAATATTACATGGCATTGAATACTTTGGGTAAATTATCACCGTACTTTCTTGTTTCCTTAATATTCCTTCTTCAATGAAGGAGAATACTTCTCTTAAAATATAACCAAATTTATGTACATTTACCATAATACTTATAATAAGGAGAATGGAATGTGATGATTATAATGCTATGTTGTTTTAAACATTTAATAATTAATCATGTATAAATATAAATATAAAATACACATATACACCTTTATTCTCTAATGAATATCCAATCCAACAAAGTATATGAGGGAGATCTAGGATCTGATATTTCCTAGAGTCAAGAAGGAAGAAGGATCGTTCATTTGATAGACTAAGTTATCTAGTTCTGATGCAGAAAGGTGTAGGACGGTGCAGAAAATGAGGATTAACTTAAGGAGTCAAGGAAGAAGCAGTGACAAGGTCTTGGAAGCATACAAAGGCCAATGGTTTGTGTCATGGTCATGGTACTTGTCAGTTGAAAGTCTATAAGAAGAATTCCTTGCGGGTTTTCCTCTACAAGAATGATAGGTTTTGGCCCTAGTTTGAAGAGCCTATATTTGTGTCTCGTATGTTTTGGTAATTGACTTCATGAAAGACATAAGAAGAGAATACATAAGTATGAAAAATAAGCTCACAAGTAATTATCAAGAAGATAATTTGAATTAATCACAGTTCTACTTAATTCTCAATAGTATTAAGGAAATTTATGAACCAATATTACATACATTCATTATGCTCTTAACAGTTCTACTCTTTATCCTTATGAGTACAAAGGTTATCATCAATTCAAGGTTACTTTCTATTTTAATGGTAGGATTTTGCACATAATAATGCGCATTCCGTACATATTGCCATGTCAGGAATTTGAACACATTATTATGGATATAATTGTTCTATTACACTAAGGTTTTGCCACAATAAATTTTCAGCCATGAGATAGGAACGAAATTCTAAATTCCAAGTATTTGTGCATTTCATTGTGCAAGGTTTTGTCACAATAAATTTTCAGCCATAAAATAGAAATGAAATTCTTAGTATTTGTGCCAACTATGAACATAAAAACTCAATGTGCATAGAGGTGCTTAATAAATTATACAAATATTTTATTTGCTTACCTCTAATACAAATTAGCATATAATTAAAAGCACATGTAAGCCATGGGGTAAAAGAAAAAAGAAAATATGAGATGGGAAAGAAAGAAAAAAAACATTTAAGGGTATGAGATAGCTGACCATAAATGGTTTCTTCATATAGAATTGTTTGTACATCTAGTTTCAACAAATGATCATGTGCATATTGAAGCGTTGGTATAAGCCCTTCACCCAAAAGCTCAGAATCCAATATCTCACTCACTAGAATATCTGCATGATAAGGTAACTCAAAACCAATTTGTAACTCATCGAAGTGTTTGTAACTCGATCTTATTAATTCAATGCTATGGGCCTCACTGAGGATGGTAATGGCATGGACTCTGTTTTAAATTATCTCGTTCTTCGAAAGAAATGGTTTGCCCATAGGCCAACCGAGTTCACGACACAGGGAAGCTTATTGTGCTTGCCTATTTTGCGAAACTGATACCCCAATCCCCCTCACCACGTTATTTCGTGTCGTTGGGATCGAATCTCAGGGAATGCGTCGGAATAAATAGGTAAGTGTCCAATGGGCTATTTTGAGATCATGAAGAACATGAGCTTGTTCAAGGAGGTAACCAAAGATGTCGATACTTTAAACAAGACAAACACCAACGAAATGGATTCTGCTATGAATACTTGGAACAAGCGCCTGTATTCTGCCAGGTACTATGAAATTCTCGATGTTAGCCACCTATAAATTCTAATATACCTAGTGGTGGCTAAATTTGTTTTCAAGCCTTCAAGAGATTTATTTCCTATAAAAATCTATCATCCTTGAAGTCTTATGTTTGTCCTATCCTGGAGGTTCATCTTCACTTTTGTTTCCATCTTAAATCCATGCTGATTCGCCAAAGAAAGTTGTTCCAAAGGCCACTGGAACTGCCTATTTTCACTTAATTCCCTCAATTTTCATAAAGCCTTCTTTTGATATTTTAACCCTCCATTTCCCTTTAAAAGCCTCAAAATCCCTTTAAACCTCTAAAAATCCCTTTTATAGGTTTACAACACCCCTTTTCCCCTTTACCGAAAGCCCAAAAAGCCTTGAAAAACCTTCGTTTTTGGACTAAAAACCCATTTTTACACTAAGGCCTTAAGCCCCTTTCGGCCTTAGCCCTGGCCCTTTTTCGCATGTGACCCAGAGCCATAACCAGGCGCTAGCCCTTATCGCTAATCGCAAATCGGAGTTCCCTTTTCCCTACTTTTCCTTTATTCTTCCAATCTTCCGATGCGATGAGCCCCTTCTCCTCTGATCGCTGATTCAATCTTGACCTTTGAATCCACAAGAACCAATGGCCAGGATTCAATCGCGCTTCGCATATTCCTCTCCCCTTTTCACTTTCCGCTAGTCAACGAACAAATCTCCACCGTCGATATTTTCAGATCCCACGGCTAGCGTTCCATCACATCGCTCCATTGGTTCTTCGCTTCACTCATCACTCCGATCCTCTGATTTGATCTGGACCGTTGAATCCACAAGAACCAACGGCCAAGATCTCATCGCGCTTTGCCCATAGCCCTCCGTCATCAACCTGTCGATTCAATCCTGACCGTTGATCCCTCATACTGATCTGACGGCCAGGGATTGGTCGCACATAGCAAACTAAAAGACCTCGGTTGCTTTGGCCATTTTCCTTTTCTCCAATGTGATGTAATCCCAGACGTCCATTCCGCCAAATCTGACGGTTCGCACTTCATTGCATTGCGCTCATCCATCACACGATCCTCCACCGTCCCGACCTCCGATTCAATCTCCACCGTCGATCTCTCTTCAGATCGGACGACCCGCGTCACATTGCTCTATCGCATCGGCAAAATGCAAAGGCTTAGTCCCTTTTCCTTTTCTCCTCTGATGTTGATTCCCGATTTAATCTCAGTCGTCGAATCCACAAGAATCGACGGTTGAGATCGTATCGCGCTCCGTTCATAAGCCCTTCATCATCGACCCATATTTAATCTCCGCCGTTGATCTCTATCATGATCCGACGACCCTCATTTAACCTGCCAATCGTTTCCTCCGTACTCTCGGTCCCACCACCAAATGCCCCCATTTCCCCTCCTTTTCACCTTTTTCCTTTGTATTTTCCCATGCATAAGTTTTTACACTTTAACACTAAAGGTCATTTTTTTCGCCTATTCTGTTTAAACCTTGGTTTTCGTGGTATTGCATCATGAAACCTTTCTCCACCATGGACCCCGCATACACTTTACCCCGCAGCTCTTCATCCATTGCGTTCAACCTGCACCATTGGATCTGGAGCCTCCAATCTAATGGTCGACGATCAATCTCGCGTAATTTTTGAGTTTTTCCCACAGTGCGCAACTTTTACGCGATAAAGGTGGTTTTAGAAATCCACGTGTCGAACACTAACCTATATCGCATTCCAAAAGCTAAAATCGCCTCCCCCCCATTTCATTTTGTGAAAACCGCTGCCGGTTTTCCGCCATACTGCCTACCCTCCCCCACAACGTCATTTTCACTTTAAATCGCAGCCGTAGATCATCCTGATCTAATGGCCCACGTTATATCGTGATATCATTCCATTGTTTCTTATTTGTTCCCTCAATGACCCCATCGAAATATTTCCACCGTAGATCATCCTGATCTAATGGTCCACGTTCATCCTCATGCCCAGACCTCCATTGACCTGGTTAGCTGCTCTACCACGCTTTTTTCCAATTTTCTGCTGCAATCACATTCTTCCTCACTGCTCCTCCACCACCCCATAGCCTCTACAAGAAGTCTAAACCTAGCCCGCAGGATTTCATAACATGTTTTCGTGTGTTTGCAGGTTTTTTAATGGCCGATGAAGGAATTAATGTTTTACAGTCACAAAGGTGACACAAAAGCTTAGATGGTAATCTCAGGGCCACAAAACAACGTCAAAGGGTATCAGTACAGAAGCAGATCGAGCAATCAAGCAAAGTTAAAACATAAACAGAGTTAAAACAGGTTGAAGTACAAAGAGACAGAGCAGTTATTAGTGCAGAATGTTGATTGACACAAACGTAGCCCATCTCCATGCTCAAAGACCTGCCAAGCAGTTATTTCACCAGGGAAGCTACTACAAACTGTCAGAAGAAGTTATTTAGAAGTATGGTAGTCCTCATAGCCCATTCTTCACTTAACTCACACCAAGAAGATAACATTACCACTCCAGATGGTTTTTCCTCTCAAGGACACCCTGTGGGTGATTTCTATCATATCAAAATGGTCTCAACAAGCTACAAAGTTATTGATCCTGTCTAAAATTTATTGTTATGTTTATGGCACAGCATGGAGCATTTGAATGCCCTCTCCTATCTTTGAATGATCATTTAAAACTTTCCTCACCTACTTTTCCTCATTTTTCCTATAAAGACTCTTCGAAGTCTCATTGTAAAAGGTTGGCATTTTGTGAATTCTAAAGTAATACATATTGCTGCTTTGAAGAAGCATTGATGTTCTGAAAGAGTGTGGAAGTCTCTATGTTTTCTGTTGATGAAGGAGGCTGGACCATTGAATCCCTAAGCCTGGTTATGGTGAAGTAATCTCTATTGTTAATGTTATTTCCCATTGATCGCTCTGTTCCATTATGCTTTGACTTATAGTAGGATAAAAAGTTTAGGTAGAGAAATGTATCTTAGAAGCACCTCTGACCTGTTTATCCTTCACTGTTTATATGTTTTCTACCTACTGAATTATGACAGGGTAGTCTAACAGCTCTCTTAAATAATAAGCTCGTTTTATTTCAGAAATGGTTAATTTAGTTGTGTTAAATATTGTTTAGGTGTTCCCTCTTTCTTTACCACTGAATATTGTGTTTGAAATCTCCCTTTGATTATTAATGCTTGCAGTTTGACAGTGAGGTCTGTTTCAATCATACCCTTTGTTTCTTATTGTAATTATTGTGTTAAAGGTCCCTATAATTGCAGTCCTAGATGTCTAAGGCGTTCCCTCTTCTTTGAATGCAATTGTATGTCTTTTTTGATTGAGCCTTCAGTAGTAAACTTGTAGGAGGAAATAGGACATTCCCCGAATCCTATAGTTTATTAAAGAAGGTTTAGTCTGCATTTCTCTTTCCTTTGAGTGTTTATATTGATTAAGTCCAAAGAAGTGAGCTTATTGGAGGAAATAGGGTGTTCCTCGAATCCTTTAGGCCATTGTGAAAGGGTTTAAATTGTTTTTCACTCTTAGTCCTTAATGTTCATCCCATTTCACCTATATTATTGAACAGATCCTTGACCAAGTTAGATTTTGCCTTTGGTTTCTCTTCCTTCTCAATCAGAAATTTTTGGGACTTTAACATGACTCCATTGCCCAATGGCTTGTAGATTCCCATGCTCTATTTATACCACAAGAAACACATTTGTCCAACCAAACAAACAAAAAAAACCCTTGTGCTCTATAACTAGCCTAAGACCTTAAATTGAACTTTGAAGATACATTATTCTTTACCTTTATAGAGATATCCCTCTCTGGATCCAGGAGGGCTAGATCTTGAGATCCCAAAGCGGTTTTGATGTTGTCTTGTCTTTTGGTTTTTCCTAACTGGCCAAAACACAGGAACCCCAACATAATGGTGATCACAGTGGGATGTAATATTCCCAATTAGCAATGGCTAATTGGAAATAATAATTTTGATCAATTTTGCCTACTATAGTTAAATTATAAATAAAAGTGAGTAGAAGGGGACATAACTCACTCTAAACATAAATTTCACTCCCTAGTAGACACAACATTGTAACTTAAGTGGGCCAAGGAGGGAAAAGAGACCACGTAGAGAGGGGACCCACTAGAGCACGTGGAGGGACTATGCAGGTTGAGTTGGCAGCGTGGGGCCAAGAGAGGCTACGTTGGAGATGATGGGCCTAGGGTTTGAGAGAGAGGCAAACGTTATAAAAGGAGGAGAGCCTCCTCATTTTGGTCATTCGATGTTTATGATATTGAGCTGGTCACTTCGACTTCTTGAGCACACTAGTTTTTTAGCTAGTTTGTAGCACTATTTAGTGCATCGAGTGTCTCCGTTCGGAGATCTCACCCTCAGCCCCGGGGGACTTCGAGTGCCTACTCGGGTGAGGTAGTCCCATCAGTATTTTTGTAGGAGGATTGAGTTGAGGCTTGGTGGTGGAGCTTGGCATCTAGTGACTGCGCAGTCTTGAGAGGGAGGACGCAGTCCATTTCTTGGGAGCTCCAGATTGGGTTTCTTTTGGAGGTTTCGAGCTTTGAGATTGAGAAAGGGGCCAACCCTTGCCTATTGGAGGATTCTAGCAGAGTTTGAGGCAGTATTTTGGTGGATTCCCTTCAGTGTCAGCGCAGAGCCTTGGAGGATAGCGTAGATCCTCAAGGGGGTGATTTTCGGGGGTTGGCTATTTCAGGAACGCTCTCTGGACTTTTCTGGGTTTGGTGAGTAGATGTGGATTCCAGAGCTTCAACTTTTCCCGAGTAGGGGAGCAGCCCCAAATACTCATTTTGGTTCTATTAGTACCAGCAGCACAGCAGCTCTCTGGCAGCTTGGACGCCGATCAGAGAGCAGCCATTTCTTTGCCATTCTGAGAGCTTTTCTTCACTTGCTTGGCGCAAGTCTAGGTGCCATCACTCTGATCACCTATTGTAGTCATTTCTATTCTTAGTATAATAAAATGGCTTAGATTTCTCTCTATATTTTTGAGTATCTGTTACATGTTCTACATATGCTATTGTATGCTTGCACTACTGTTATTTCTCTCTTTGAGCATTCCAGATAGTATACCACTTGGTGTGTTTTTTCCATACTCTTAGACAGAGTCTGGAAAGGGCTAGGTAGCCTCTAGATCTCGTCCTATTTTTAGAGGTGACATATCTGGTAAACGCCCTCCCAGTCCATCTCTGGTTGGAGTCTGCTTGTGTCTGAGAGATATCCCTGAAAAGGGACATTACAGTGGTATCAAATCATAGATCTGGCTCAGCCTGTGGAGCTAGTTATCTATGAAACCGAAGGAGAAACCCTACATCTGCTACAGAGGTAGGAAGTACAAAGATATTGAGTGCAGGTTGGAGAACACCTATGGAGAGGGTGACTACGTTCGGGTGGTGGATGCAGAATAGGAGGAGCCTGTGATAGATGCAGAATAAGAGGGGCATGTGGTAGACGCAAAGCAGGGAGAGCCAATGGCAGATGATAGTGATGCAAAATTTTTTGGGGAAGCACTCCTCAAATCAGTGCAAGATCTAGCGAGGAAAATCAAGATGATGGGTCAGAGATTCACTGCTGTGGAGGCTAGACAGCGTGAAACCCCAAGGGGTTTCCAGGTTGGTGAAGGGTCGAGCACATCCCACCATTTTCAGGAGCATGATGCTACTCCGCACCAGGCATCACATGCCCCCACTCGTTCCATTATGCCCACTTTCCTGGGTGCAAACACTGGGGCAGGAGCACAGCAAGAGCCAGAGCCTGGCCACGTGGGTGATTATTTTGCTGAGTACCAGGCATATGGGCAGGAGTTTAGGGATGCCCTTTCATTCAGAGACTTTGTTCAGCTCCAGCGGGACAACAGACCCCGCGACCATCATAGAGGGCACTGGCATTATCATGATGGAGACACCCAGCATATAGCGAGCCGATTCCATTTGCCTACGTTTGATGGTTCATCAAACAGTTCGGCAAAGTCTTAGGTGGAGAAGCTGGACATATATTTCCAGCTCAACCTGATGGCAGAGACGGAGGCCATCAAGGTGGCCACGTTGCATTTGGATGGCAAGGCTCAGGACTGTTGGTTCCATGGGATGGTTACACTCGAGCATTCCACAGTGACTACCTATGCCGAATTCACTCGGAGGTTGATAGAGAGGTTTGACCGGAGGGATCCGGAGGAGCACTTTGTTGAGCTGACAAGGCTCAAATAGACCGGGAGCCTGGAGACGTATATTGCAGATTTCCTGAGGATTTCAGTGATGGTGCCAGATCTATCCGTAGAATGGATGATCTACATGTTTGATGAGGGGTTAGCAAATCCACTTCAGGGTCTAGTCAGATCCACTAGACCAGCCACACTCCAGGACACCATTGGCAGGACCCAGGATTTGCAGGATGCCTTACCCAAGACCAGGACACATTAATCCCAGAGACAGGCTTTCCAGCCAAAGGGTAAGGATGTGAGGATTCCGCCTCCGAAGGGGAATCAGGGTAGGGTATAGCTAAATGATGATGCCAGGAGGGTGTTGAAGAAGAAGAGGTTGTGATTTACCTGTCAGGATCTGTGGGCGCCAGGACACAGATGTGCTGCTTGCAAAGCACATTTTATTGAGGTCTTCTCTGAGAGTAGCGCGGAAGAGGATGAGGATGATGACGTGGAGGCAGGAGGCAGTCATGCAGCGCAAGATCCTTTTCCACCTCCACCCCCAGGAGCAGGAGGTGCAACCTTTGCACCTACCGGAGGGACCCTGGCAGCATTGCGAGGAGTTCCCAAGTACCTGACTCTGCGCGTATGTGGGATAGTACGTGGGCAGCGAGTGTCAGTACTGGTGGACAGTGGGGCAACCCACAACTTCATCGATGCACAGATGTTAGAGCGGATAGGCATACAGATAGAGAGCTTCGATGGGTTTTCAGTCTTGGTCCTAAGAGATCAGGCTATGCAGTGTGCCCAATATGTTCCAGAGTTTTCAGTGACGATGGGAACCTACACATTGACTGACCACTTTTTCATGGTCAACATCCCGGAAACCAACACGATATTGGGTGTACAGTGGCTTATCACTCTAGGGAAGGTCACCACGGATCGGAAGGCCTTGGAGATGGAGTGGGATGATGAAAAGACCGAGAGGCATGAGAAGATATGGGGTCAGCACACATATCCGCCTCAGACTATTTTAGCTCATCGGATGGAGGCAGTCTTCCGGAAGGGAGACATAAAGTGGGTAGTAGAGCTGCGTGCATCAGAGGCAGGGACTACAGGGCAGACAGTGCATCCGGAGATACAGTCCATCCTTGACAGGTATGCCACGGTGTTTGGGTAGATTCCGCCAGGTCAGCCACCGGATCGGGGGTTTGAGCACACTATAGAGCTAGAGCAGGGAATTCAGGCTGTTATTACCACCCCCTATAGGCATCCTAAGGCCTATTAGGACAAGATTGAGCGGGCCATCCAGGAGCTGCTAGCTCTTGGACACATTCGACCGAGCACCAGTCCTTTTGCTTCTTCTGTGGTATTGGTGAAGAAGAAGGACGACACATTGAGGATGTGCATTGATTACAGGGCCCTGAACAAAAATACCTTGAATAAAAGGTACCCTATACTGAGGATTGATGAGTTGATGGATGAGTTGAGGGGAGCACAATTCTTCTCAAAGATTGATTTGAGATCCGGGTACCATCAGATCCGTGTGAGGGAGCAGGACATTCCCAAGACCACTTTCAGGTGTCATTATGGCCACTTATATTTCTTGGTGATGCCCTTTGGGCTAACCAACAGACCAACTACCTTCCATTAGTGCATGAACCACATCTTCCACAGTCACTTGAGGAAGTTTGTGTTGGTCTTCTTTGATGATATCCTTATATACAGCAAGACTTGGGAGGAGCATCTTCAGCATCTAGAGACAGTACTGCATATTTTGGAGGAGCAGTAGTTCTATGCTAAGCTCTCCAAATGTGAGTTTGGGTTGACAGACATGTTGTACTTGGGACACATCATAGGGGTGGACGGAGTGAGAGTCCACGAGGAGAAGATCAGGGCCATCAGAGATTGGCCAGAGCCGAGAAAAATGATGGAGCTTCGAGGATTTATTGGTATCTGTACTTATTACAGGAAGTTCATTAAGAGTTTCTCTTAGCTCGCTGCACCCCTGATAGATCTGACGAAGAAAGGGGCATTTAGTTGGACAAATACAACACAGCGAGCCTTTGATAGGCTCAAGGAGGTTATGAGCAGCTGCCCAGTTCTTGCATTGCCAGATTTTACGTAGCCTTTTGTTTTGGAGTGTGATGCATCGGGAGAGGGGATCGACGCAGTGTTGATGTAGGGAGGCCACCCTATAGCCTATGAGAGTCGGAAGCTCCTTCCTCATGAGCAGTTGTATGCTATATACGACAAGGAGATGCTGGCCATTATGCATGCATTGGCCAAATTCCGGCAGTACCTGGTGGGTAACAGGTTCAGGGTGAGGACTGATCACAACAACCTCAGGTTCTTTTTGGAGCAGAAGTAGCTACAGGAGAGGCAGCAGAAGTGGATCAGCAAGATCTAGGCTTATGACTTTGACATTGAGTATGTCAAGGGGAAGAACAACGTGGTGGCCAACGCACTTTCATGTAGACCAGCCACGTTGTCTCTGATGAGTTTGGATACAGATTGGAGGGCTCGAATTTCGGTGGAGTACTCCAAGGACAGGTTTTCTTGTGAGGTTCTGGATGTTCAGGTGACAGATGATAGATACAGGGTGATAGATGAGATCATATACTACAGAGATAGGATCTTCTTAACTGAGGGCTCCCAACTCAAGAAGAAGATATTTCAGGCATCACATGATTCGCCATTTTCCGGCCATCAGGGTTTTACCAAAACCTACAGGGCCATTAGAGAGAGGTTCTCATGGAAGGGCCTCAAGGATGACGTGCTCCAGCATATCAGGGAGTGCGAGGTTTGCCAGAGAAACAAGGGAGAGATGAGCCATCCAGCATGTTTGTTGTAGCCTCTTCCCATTCCAGAGGGGAAATGGGAGAGCATTTCGATGGACTTCATCACAGGGTTGCCCATGGTGCAGGGCAAGGATTGTATATTCGTTGTCGTTGATCGACTGATGAAGTACACACACTTTTTCGCCATATCCACACACTATACAACAGCACAGGTGGCAGAGTTATTCTTCAGAGAGATCTTCAGGTTACATGGTCTTCCCAAGACCATTATCAGTCACAGGGACAGCCGCTTTATGGGAGGATTCTGGCAAGAGATTTTTCGACTGGTGGGGACCGAGTTGACACCGAGCACCAGCTACCACCCACAGACAGACGGGCAGATAGAGATAGTTAACAAGTGGCTGGAGGGCTACTTGCATAACTATGTTAGTGGGCAGCAGAGAGCATGGCTGAAGTGGCTGCATCTGGGGGAGTACTGCTACAACAACACACATGACATATCCATCGGTATGTATCTGTTCTATGCCTTATATGGATATCATTATTTATCTTTTGCTGATGTGATGTTTGGTGCTATCAAGGCTCCAAGAGCCAAAGATTGGATCCAAGAGAGCCAGGACATTCTCCGAGCTCTCAAGGATAACATGGCTACAACACAGAATCAATAGAAGTTGTATGCCGACAGGGGTTGGGTGGAGAGACAGTTTGAGGTAGGGGACTTGGTCTACCTACGTTTGCATCCATACCGACAGTCGTCACTGAAGCAGAAGGGAGCTGAGAAGCTGAAGCCACGTTTTTATGGACCATACAGGGTGATACGCAGGGTTGGACAGGTTGCTTATGAGTTGGAGCTACCCTAAGGCAGCAAGATTCATAACATTTTTCATGTATCATGCCTGAAGAAGGCATTGGGGAAGCAGGTGACAGTGACAGATGAGATACCGCCTACGGATGATGAGGGGCATTTGGTGTTGCAACCAAAGGCCATTATTGATACCAGGGAGAGGCAGCTGCAAAACAAGACAATCCAGGAATTCTTAGTGAGATGGAAGAATTTTCCAGATGAGGATGCCACTTGGGAGAGTGAGAAAATATTGCAGCATCCATCACTACAGTTGCTTGGGGTCAAGCAACATTTTTCCGGGGGAGACTATAATATTCCCAATTAGCGATGGCTAATTGGAAATATTAATTTTGATCAATTTTTCCTACTATAGTTAAATTATAAATAAAAGTGAGTAGAAGGGGACATAACTCACTCTAAACATAAAGTTCACTCCCTAGTAGACACAACGTTGTAACTTAAGTGGGCCAAGGGGGGCAAAGAGACCACGTAGAGAGGGGACCCACTAGAGCACGTGGAGGGACTGCGCAGGTTGAGTTCGCAGCATGGGGCCAAGAGAGGCTACGTTGGAGATGATGGGCCTAAGGTTTTAGAGAGAGACCAACGTTATAAAAGGAGGAGAGCCTCCTCATTTTGGTCATTCGATGTTTATGATATTGAGCTGGTCACTTCGACTTCTTGAGCACACTAGTTGTTTAGCTAGTCTGCAGCACTGTTTAGTGCACCGAGTGTCTCCGTTCGGAGATCTCACCCTCAGCCCTGGGGAACTTCGAGTGCCTGCTCGGGTGAGGTAGTCCCATCAGTATTTTTGTAGGAGGATCGAGTTGAGGCTTGGTCGTGTAGCTTGGCATCTAGTGACTGTGCAGTCTTGAGAGGGAGGACGCAGTCCATTTCTTGGGAGCTCCGGATTGGGTTTCTTTTGGAGGTTTCGAGCTTTGAGATTGAGCAAGGGGCCAGCCCTTGCCTATTGTAGGATTCTGGAAAAGTTTGAGGTAGTATTTTGGTGGATTCCCTTCAGTGTCAGCGTAGAGCCTTGGAGGATAGCGTAGATCCTCAAGGGGGTGATTTTCAGCGGTTGGTTATTTCAGGAACTCTCTCTGGGCTTTTCTGTGTTTGGTGAGTAGAGGTGGATTCCAGAGTTTCAGCTTTTTCCGAGTAGGGGAGTAGCCCCAAATACTCATTTTGGTTCTAGCAGTAGCAGCAGCACAGCGGCTCTCTGACAGCTTGGACGCAGATCAGAGAGCAGCCATTTATTTGCCATTCTGAGAGCTTTTCTTCACTTGCCTGGCATAAGTGTAGGTGCCATCACTCTGATCACCTATTGTACTCATTTCTATTCTCAGTATAATAAAATGGCTTAGCTTTCTCTCTATATTTCTGAGTATCTATTACATGTTCTACATATGCTATTGTATGCTTGCACTACTGTTATTTCTCTCTTTGAGCATTCCAAATAGTAAAACACTTGGTGTGTTTTTCCCATACTCTTAGACAGAGTCTGGAAAGGGCTAGGTAGCCTCCAGATCTCACCCTCTTTTTAGAGGTGACATATCTGGTAAACTCCCTCCCAGTCCATCTCTGGTTGGAGTTTTCTTGTGTTTGAGAGATATCCCTGAAAAGGGATATTACAGCGAAGGCCCAACCACTACACCAAAAGCCTGAACTGTTAGTGAGGGTGGCATCCCAGGGTGTTAAAGGTGGGGTCTTAAGGCCCACCGGAGCATCTGAGGGCAGCTGCTAAACAACCCCTCATTATGCAGACCCGAACACGTGGTAGGGCCCACCCTAAACAGGGATGCCCTAAACATGGATATTATAGCCCACCACGCTTCGCGAGTCTCGACCTCGATACCTCTGCTCTGATACCACGAAGGCCCAACCTCTACACCAAAAGGCTGAACTGTTAGTGAGGGCGACATCCCAAGGTGTTAAGGGTGGGGTATTAAGGCCCACTGGAGCATCTGAGGGTGGGGGCTAATCAACCCCTCATTACGCAGACCCGGACACGTGGTAGGGCCCACCCTAAACAGGGCTGCCCTAAATAGGGATATTACATGGGACCTATTGAGTATATGATAATCTAGTTAACTCTTGTGCACTCTTTAGTCCTACAAATCTCTAAGAAAATCAGTTAGTGAGCCATAGAGTAGACTCTGTTTGTTTGAGCACCTTAGCTAAAGTGTTGAGATCAGACATAGGACACTCTCATAACCATAAAATGTACAAAATCCAAAAATATTTTAGATTGGATTCATAATAAACATGGTGGTGGAACCATAAAACATTTTACCTTCACAAAAGCTAAAAAAATTTCCACCTGGCGACTCCATTAGCCCTAGTAGGCCTATTACCCATCTAGGTCTCCAGATTTCTTTAGGACTGTGTTAACCGGCCTTGAAGAATTTCAGGAACCTAGTCCCACATTAGATAAGACATTCTGAGAGGCATAACTTTCAAACAGTTCCTACAAACTTCAGCCTCCCTTAATTTTTTAAAAACAGTATGGCTTCACATAGGATCAACAATAGATCCCATCCAGACCCTAATCCTCCTACAATAGTTGATAATCCATAGAGAATTCTGTGGCAGACTTCTAGATCTGGAAAATCAGCTGCTGATAGGAACATTCCAAGAACAAAATCTCTCCCTAAAGACCTTGCTGTCTTGAGGGATTTACACTTTGACTTACATCATAATAAGAGAATCTTTAGAACCAGATCTCAAAGTGATCTAAACCAAACTGATCTTGAAACTGTAGGTTTGCAATAGAGCTTTAGTAGAGAAGCTTCACCTTCTACTCCTCCTGATTCACAACTTCTCCACCACTTTAGCCTCTTTCATAACCAATCTGCTCAAAACTAGTTTGTTGGCCCGAGTGTTTCTTCCACTCCAATCCACACTACCACTACCCAAAACACTCCATTGCAGCCCACTTTCCCCCTTGTCAATCCACCCACTGTAAATCCAACTTTCTTTCCAGCCATGGCAGCATGGTATGCCCCATTAGTGTTACCACAACCTATGGCTCCCTTGCTAAATGACTATCAGTCTAAAATTCCCCATTTCACTGGAAAAGAATCCACCACAGCTCAACAACATGTAGATAGGATGGAAGATGCTTTTGATTATATGGAAATAGAAGATGAGAGTGCCAAGATGAGAATACTTGCTCAAAGTTTAGGAGGAGAAGTAAAAAAGTGGTTTAAAGGCCTAACCCCAAATAGCATCAATGATCTTCCCTCTTTGCACCAAACTTTCATAAACAAATGGGAAATCAAAAGCAACCCCCTCTAGATATTATGCACCCTCAACCTCATCCTCTGATACCAAAATTGACAACCTAGTGAAGGTAATGGAGAGAATGCTTGAAAAGATAAACTTGAGTGATAGAGTGCCACCAAGAGAACCTCAAAACAACCTCCAAAATAGAAACAGAAACCAGAACTTTAGAAGAGAAAACAATCAAGATAGGAAAAGAGATAATGATCAGCAAATTAGACCTCCCTTCCAACAAAACTACAAAGATCAAGAGGAAGAAAGGGAGATTGAAGGTTTGGAAGAAAACAATGTAAACTTGATTAGATCAGACAGTGGGGATGATGTTTTCCTCACTGAATAAGAACAAGGCTTCTTCTGCTCAGAACCAAAGGAAGATACATATGAGGAGTCTGAAGATTATAGATTTGGATTTGAGAATGTGATCATGGAAGTGCACAAACACTATTATCTAAGAAGCAAAGGGAACATAGATAATCCAAATGACAAAAACACTAGCTCTGCTGTTAGGAAAAACACAAAAAATCAGCCTAAGAAAACAGTAGAAAAAACCCGCATTTTGACTAAGAAGACAGATTTAAACAAAGAGAAAAGTAGCCAGCCAAATGTTGAAGAAAGTTGCCCTAGTACCTCTGTTAGTGGCCCTGTTAAAACAACTCAGATAGACAGTCCTAATAAAATTCAGCAATTCAAAATTGCTGAAATAAACATAAGCGATAAAACAGATGTAAATACAACAAAATCAATAGTTCCTTTCAACCTTGAGGGAGAGATTGCAAAGATTAAAATTAACATTCCTTTGGCTGAATTAGTGACCCAGGAAGTGTACAGAGACCAGGTCCTAAAGGCTCTGAATATACATGTTGATACTGCTAATTTGAACTTGACATATGACAAGCCAGAGCTGTTGTTTGATCCTAAAGTTGAAGGAAAATACCAAGAAGGGGTTGTGTCTCCCTTCTATGTAAGTCTAAACACACATGGCAAAATCTTACACAATGCCATGCTAGATTTAGGAGCATCACACAACCTTATGCCCAAGGTGGTAATGGAAAGCTTAGGCTTAGAGATTACTAGACCATACAAAGACTTATACTCCTTTGATTCCAAAAGGGTCAAATGCTTGGGATTAATTAAAGATTTGTGTGTTAACTTGTCTCAAATTCCTGCCAAGAATCTTGTAATGGATGTGGTAGTAGTTGGCATTCCCCCAAAATATGGCATGCTCTTGTCTAGATCATGGGGAGCTAAGATTCAGGGCACCCTTCAAATGGATACGTCTTATGCCACCATACCAGTGTTTGGTCAAACCAGAAGATTATATAGGGAAACCCTCATGAAATACATGGTGAGAAGCAAAGACAAACCTCACAACACTCCTGTTTACTCCACCCATTCAGACCTATATTCTGTCATTTTATACAATGAAGATGAAGTCACCCAAACAAAGGAGGAAAATGAGCAGGACATTAGTGCACCAGAGCATTCAGAATTGTCTTCCTCTCAACATCTAGATATCTCAAAACACAAAACAGATGAGAATGAAAAAGAAACACTTTGGAGAATGAGCTTTGATGGCTTTTGAAGCAAAAATAGTGCAGAGGTTGGTGTATGGATACACAACACAAACAAAGGACATGCCTGCAAATTAGATTTTTCATGCACTAACAACATTGCAGAATATGAAGCCCTTCTCCTAGGTCTGCACATACTCAAAGATTTGAAGGCCAAAAGGATATCAGTACAGGGAGATTTTGATTTAATTATCTGACAAATCAAAGGGGAATATTCGACCAAAAACCCCAGACTCAGAGAATATAGAAAAACTATTTTAGATCTCCTGAAAACCTTCAAAAAATATGAGCTTATGTTCATACCAAGAGCCTAAAATCACCTAGCAAACGAACTGGATTTTACTGCTAGTAATTGCCAAATACCACAAATCGATGAGTAGTTCATTATAAAGGTGAAAAACAGACTAGTAGTGCCTGATAACGAGGATCATTGGCAAGTGTTTGACAATGATAAACATATAGAATATTTCCTGCAGTCAAAAAATGAGTTTTCCTCAGCATCACCAAGTTCCAGCCATGAAAAAGAATGTTTAGAAGGGGAACAAATTCCTGAAACAGAGCCCTCCTCTCCTACTGATATAAATTAGTTTGATCATCCTTTTAAAGAAAAATTATCTGATGGTACAGACCAAAAGGACCTTGAAGTTCTAGAGTGTAAAGGTGATACCATACCCAAAGGCCTTGCTCCATTAGAACAGCTCTTTGATTTCAACGATGTAGCTAAGGAACCTAAAGCAGAAAACATGGAAACTAATGTGGAAGAGCACAACATAGGCAGCCCAACTGAGCTTAAAATGATTAAGTTGTCTAGCACCCTTCCTGCCCACATCAAACATCAATACATAGCACTCTTCAAAGAGTTTATAGATGTTTTTGCATGGGACTATAAAGATTTTAAATCATATGACACCAGCATCATTTGGCACAAGATCCCTCTTAAGGAAAACCAGAAACCTTTCAGACAGAAATTAAGGAGGATAAACCCTGTTTTATTTCCTATAGTAGAAAAAGAAATTAGGAAGATGTATGATGCAGGGATCATTTTTCCTCTCAGATATTCAAACTGGGTTTCCAATCTAGTGTCTGTCAGAAATAAGACAGGGGAGATTAGGCTGTGTATTGACTTCAAAAACCTTAATAGAGCCTCTCTGAAAGATAACTACCCCTTGCCAAAAATGGACCACATTCTACAAAGGGTAGTTGGGTCAAAAAGAATATCATTATTAGATGGGTTCTCGGGTTATAATCAAGTGTTAGTCCTCCCAAGTGATCAGCATAAAACAACCTTTACCACACCTTGAGGGACATTCATGTATGTCAAAATGCCATTTGGGTTGATGAATGCATGGGCCACCTTCCATAGGGCCATGGACATAACCTTCTCAAAAGACATAGGCTACTTCATAATCATTTACCTTGATGACATTACTGTTTTCTCCAAAACTGATGAAGAACATTTGGAACATTTAAGGAAAGTTTTTGAGAAATGCAGAAGATTTGGCTTGTCTTTAAGTCCCAAAAAGACACTCTTTGACCTCCAGGAAGGAAAGCTTCTTGGTCACATAATCTCTGAAGAAGGGATCAAAATAGACCCTAAAAGAATTAATGGCATACTGAATTTCAGCCACCCTAGAAATCTCAAAGAATTCCAGTCTTTCATTGGAAGGATTAATTTTTTGAGGAGATTCATACCCAACCTTGCTGAGCTATTAAGAAACATCACTAACATGCTCAGGAAAGAAGTAGGTGTCAAATGGACAATGCAAGCTAAACAGTCATTCGAACTGGTAAAGCAAGCCCTTACTCAAGCATCAGTCCTTATGAGTCCTGATTTCACCAAAGATTTCTATATTTTTTCCTTTGCATCTGAACATACAATAGCTACAGAATTGTTGCAAAAGAATAACTTGGGGCAAGAACAACCTATATCCTTCTTCAGTAAAGCCTTAAGAGATGCTCCACTCAAATATAACATCATGGAGAAGCAAGCCTTGGTTCTGGTAAAGGCATTAAAATACTTTAGGGTGTACATTTTACATTCACATATCATTGCATTTGTGCCACACACTGTAGTCAAAGATATTCTAAGTCAGGACCCTGATGGTAAAAGGAGAAAATTGATTGCCACTATTCTTGAATATGAATTATAAATCAGGCCTACTAAACTCATCAAGGGACAAGGATTAGCAAAACTCATGGCTGAATCTAACTTCAAAGCTCTAGATATGAATATGGTTGATGCCTTGGAAGAAATAGAAGAATTCCCAACACCATTTATTGAAGAAACATTCATGAACTCTCCATGGTATGCTGACATTATGTATGTGCTTCTTTATTTAAATGCACCCCGTTCTTTGACAAAAACAAAAGCTAGATTTTTAAAACAGAAGGCTTTAAATTATTGCATGATAGATGGAGTTTTATATTGGAAAAATGTTGTTGGGATATTACTTAAATGTTTACTTGAGGATGATGCAGGTAAAATCATGCATGAAGTGCATGAAGGAGAATGTGGAGGGCACTTGAATTGGAAGACCACATCAAACAAAATCCTAAAATATAGTTACTATTGGCCCACCCTTTTCCCAGACACCCACAAACTAGTAATGTCTTGCCACAAATGCCAATTTTTTTATGGTAGAAGAAAGCTCTTGCCCTTACCCTTGAAACCCATTAGTGTTGAAGCACCCTTCCAACAGTGGGGTTTAGACTTTATAGGGGAAATCTATCCATCCTCCTTAGCTCAACACAAATGGATCCTCACAGCCACTGATTATTTTACCAAATGGATAGAGGCCATACCCACTAGGAATGCTAATGACTCTGTCATTATTAAATTCCTTGAGACCAAAATATTGTCCAGATTTGGCTATCCTAGAAAAATAATCACAGACAATGTTGTTGCCTTTAAATCCAAGAAGATGGTTGATTTCTGCCATAAATACCAGATCACTTTGGGCCACTCCACTGCCTATTACCCCCAAGGAAATGGACTTGTTGAATCCTCAAACAAGAGCCTGATCAACATAAAGATGTTGGAGCAGAATCAGAAAGCATGGCATAGTAAGCTTGTTCATGCCTTGTGGGCTGACAGGTTAACCACGAAAAAGTCAATCAACATGTCCCCCTATCAGCTGGTCTATGGCATGGATGTTGTTTTCCCGACATCCTTTGGAGTTCCAATCATGCAACTCCTTCAGGAAGTCCAAGCTGAAGAAAATGATATGCAGAGAAGGATCAATCAGACCATCCATTTGCAGCAGACCAGAGAGGAAGTTTACCAAAGAACTCAAACAGTCCAAGAAAACATCAAAAGGAAATTTGACAAAAGAACTAAAGAAAATGACCTCCAAGTTGGGAATGTGGTTCTCAAATGGGATTCAAGGAGGGAAGAGAAAGGAAAACATGGTAAGTTTGAAGATCTATGGAAAGGGCCCTACATTATTCACTCCATAAGAGGGCATGATGCATTTTTCCTGCAAGAACTAAATGGTGAAGAAGTGTTAGGAGGTCCTGTCAATGGCAGGATTCTTAAACATTATTTCTGTCAAGAGTTTTAGTTCAGATTTTTTTATCCATTGTACATACCATTTGCATAAAGAAAAAGAGAAAGAAAAATACAAAAACAATAAAAAACAGAAAAGAGGGCAGAAATAAAACAAGAAAGGTATAGCCCCATACCAAAAAGCAAGGAAAAATATGAAAGTGTGCAAGCTCAAATGCCACTACTTCAAGGAGCACTACTGTCCAATCATACAGCCTAATCATGATTGGGCAGATTTCAATTTACTGTTGATAGGATAGTGAAGAAGATTTTCCAAACTGTTTAATCTTGGCTTATTAGTAGAACAGATTAGGATAGAAGAAGAGAACTGGTTCTAACATGCTCAAAATTTGAACCAGCAAATTAAAAGAGAACAGCTCTAACAAGATCAAAACCAGAGCTAAAATGAAGAAAGAAAGGTGACTCTAAAAAGCTCAAAATCCGAGTCACAGAAAAAAGGAAGAATGTTTTGATTTTCAGATCTTTAAACCTTCCAAGTTTTGTTTTAATTTCTGCTAGTTTTAGTTCATGTGCATCTTGTCTTTATGCCATGAACCCATAGCAAATCAGACAGTCTAATCTTGGTTTGGTTGTGTTTCAATTTCTATTTTAGAATATAGAGAATGAAAATCTTTCAGACAGTCTAATCCTGACAGATATTAGTTTAGGTAGAGAAACTTATGAGTTCAACTGCTTAATCTAAACTCATGGAGAAATAAGGGTAGCATTAGATAGGTTTATTTTTCTGGTTGCAAAATAAAATGTTGGAAAAAGAGTTTTCCAGTCCAAGTGCACTCAAAAGGAAGAAAAAAATGCTAGGACAGTAGGAATGGGTAGGTAGAGATGTTGTTTTGAAGAATGACAATTTTTTCAGGTTGCTACAAAGGTTATCAGATCAAAAGAAGACCAATCAAGGAAAGAAAAATTGCTGCCCAATGGACAGGCACTGGTCTGCTTAATCCAAAGATTACTGAGGTTCTGGACTCCTAAAGGGCAAGCTGTCCTCCCTAAGTGGAGCCACTGTTAGCCACCTATAAATTCTGATATACCTAGTGGTGGCTAAATTTGTTTTCAAGCCTTCAAGAGATTTATTTCCTGTGAAAATATATCATCCTTGAAGTCTTATGTTTGTCCTATCTTGGAGGTTCATCTTCACTGTTGTTTCCATCTTAAAGCCATGCTGATTCACCAAATAAATTTGTTCCAAAGGCCACTGGAACTGCCTATTTTCACTTAATTCCCTCCATTTTCATAAAGCCTTATTTTCATCTTTTAACCCTCCATTTCCCTTTAAAAGCCTCCAAAATCCATTTAAACCTCTAAAAATCCCTTTTATAGGTTTACAACACCCCCTTTCCCCTTTACCAAAAGCCAAAAAATCCTTGAAAAACCTTCGTTTTTGGCCTAAAAACCCATTTTTACACTAAGGCCTTAAGCCCCTTTCGGCCTTATCCTTAGCCCCTTTTCCGCATGTGACCCGAAGCCATAACCAGGTGCTAGCCCTTATCGCTAATCGCAAATCAGAATTCCCTTTTCCCTACTTTTCCTTTATTCTTCCAATCTTCCGATGTGATGAGCCCCTTCTCCTCTGATCGCCGATTCAATCCTGATCGTTGAATCCACAAGAACCAACGCCCAGGATTCAATCGCGCTTCGCATATTCCTCTGCCCTTTTCACTTTCCGCTGGTTGCTGATCAAATCTCCACCCTCGATCTTTTCAGATCCCACGGCCAGTGTTCCATCGCATCGCTCCATTGGTTCTTCACTTCACTCATCACTCCGATCCTCCGATATGATCTAGACCATTGAATCCACAAGAACCAACAGCCAGGATCTCATCGCGCTCCGCCCATAGCCCTTCGTCATCAACCCTCCGATTCAATCCTGACCATTGATCCCTCATACTGATCTGATGGCCAGCGCTTAATCGCACATCGCAAACTAAAAGACCCCGGTTGCTTTGGCCTTTTTACTTTTCTCCGATGCGATGTAATCCCAGCCGTCCATTCTGCCAGATCCGATGGTTCACGCTTCATCGCATCGCGCTCATCCATCACACGATCCTCCACCATCCCGACCTTCGATTTAATCTCCACTGTCGATCTCTCTTCAAATCGGACGGCCCACGTCGCATCGCTCCATCGCATTGGCAAAATGCAAAGGATTAGTCCCTTTTCCTTGTCTCCTCCGATGCTGATTCCCAATTTAATCTCAACCATTGAATCCACAAGAACCGACGACTGATATCGTATCGTGCTCCATTCATAAGCCCTTCATCATCGACCCATATTTAATCTCTGCCGTTGATCTCTATCATGATCTGACTGCCCTCATTTAACCCGCCGATCTTTTCCTCCGTACTCTCGGTCCCACCACCAAATGCCCTCATTTCCCCTCATTTTCACCTTTTTCCTTTGTAGTTGACCATGCATAATTTTTTACACTTTAACACTAAAGGTCATTTTTTCCACCTATTCTGTTTAAACCATGGTTTTCGTGGTATTGTGTCATGAAACCTTTCTCCACCATGGGCCCCGCATACACTTTACCCCGCAGCTCTTCATCCATCACGTTCAACCTGCACTGTTGGATCTGGAGCCTCCAATCCAATGGTCGATGATCAATCTCGTGTAATTTTTGAGTTTTTCCCATAGTGCGCAACTTTTACGTGATAAAGGTGGTTTTAGAAATCCACGTATCGAACGTTAACCTATATCGCGTTCCAAAAGCTAAAACCGCCTCCCCCCCATTTCATTTTGCGAAAAATGCTGCCGGTTTTCCGCCATACCGTCTATCATCCCCCGCAACGTCATTTTCACTTTAAATCACAGTCGTAGATCATCTTGATCTAACGGCCCGCGTTATATCATGATATCATTCCATTGTTTCTTATTTGTTCCCCCAATGACCCCATCGAAAGATCTCCACCATAGATCATCCTGATCTAACGGTCCACATTCATCCTCGCGCCCAGACCTCCATTGACCTGGTTAGCTGCTTTGCCAAGATTTTTTCCGATTTTCCGCTGCAATCACATTCTTCCTTATTGCTCCTTCGTCACCCCAGAGCCTCTGCAAGCAGTCTAAACCCAGCCCGCAGGATTTCATAACATGTTTTCGTGTGTTTGAAGGTTTTTTAATGGCCGATGAAGGAATTATTGGAAATCTCAGGGCCACAAAACAACGTCAAAGGGTATCAGTACAGAAGCAGATCGAGCAATAAAGCAAAGTTAAAACATAAACACAGTTAAAACAGGTTGAAGTACAAAGAGACAGAGCAGTTATTAGTGCAGAATGTTGATTGACACAAACGTAGCCCATCTCCATGCTCAAAGACCTGCCAAGCAGTTATTTCACCAAGGAAGCTACTACAAACTGTCAGAAGCAGTTATTTAGAAGTATGGGAGTCCTCATAGCCCATTCTTCACTTAACTCACACCAAGAAGATAACATTACCACTCCATATGGTTTTTCCTCTCAAGGACACCCTGTGGGTGATTTCTATCATATCAAAATGGTCTCAACAAGCTACAAAGTTATTGATCCTGTCTAAAATTTAAGTTATGTTTATGACACAGCATGGAGCATTCGAATTCCCTCTCCTATCTCTGAATGATCATTCAAAACTTTCCTCACCTACTTTTCCTCATTTTTCGTATAAAGACTCTTCGAAGTCTCATTGTAAAAGGTTGGCATTTTGTGAATTCTAAAGTAATACATATTGCTGCTTTGAAGAAGCATTGGTGTTCTAAAAGAGTGTAGAAGTCTCTATGTTTTCTGTTGATGAAGGAGGCTGGACCATTAGATCCCTGAGCCTAGTTATGGTGAAGTAATCTCTATTGTTAATGTTATTTCCCGTTTATCACTATGTTCCATTATGCTTTGACTTACAGTAGGATAAAAAGTTTAGGCAGAGAAATGTATCTTAGAAGCACCTCTGACCTGTTTATCCTTCACTGTTTATATGTTTTCTGCTACTAAATTATGACAGGGTAGTCTAACAGCTCTCTTAAATAATCAGTTCGTTTTATTTCAGAAATGGTTAATTCAGTTGTGTTAAAGATTGTTTAGGTGTTCCCTCTTTCTTTACCACTGAATATTGTGTCTTAAATCTCCCTTTGATTATTAATGGTTGCAGTTTGACAGTGAGGTCTGTTTCAATCATACCCTCTACTTCTTATTGTAATTATTGTGTTAAAGGTCCCTATAATTGCAGTCCTAGATGTCTAAGGCGTTCCCTCTTCTTTGAATGCAATTTTATGTCTTTGTTGATTGAGCCTTCAGCAGTAAACTTGTAGGAGGAAATAGGTCATTCCCCAAATCCTTTAGGCCATTGTGAAAGGGTTTAGCTTGTTTTTCACTCTCAGTCCTTAATGTTCATCCCATTTCTCCTATATTATTCAACATATCCTTGACCAAGTTAGATTTTCCCTTTGGTTTCCCTTCCTTCTCAGTCGGAACTTTTTGGGACTTTCACATGACTCCATTGCCCAATGGCTTGTAGATTCCCATGCTCTATTTATACGACCTGAAACACATTTGTCCAACCAAACAAACAAAACAAACCCTTATGCTCTATAACTAGCCTAAGACCTTAAATTGAACTTTGAAGATACATTATTCTTTACCTTTATAGAGAAATCCCTCTCTGGATCCAGGAGGGCTAGATCCTGAGATCCTAAAGTGGTTTTGATGTTGTCTTGTATTTTGGTTTTGCTTAACTGGCCAAAACACAGGAACCCCAACACTCGACAAAAGAAAAAACCTACAGGTGTGGCAGTAGCACCATGAGTTCCTCAACATACTTGAAAAATCTCAGACATCGGTTTTGGTTGGAGAGACTGGCAGCGGCAAGACCTCACAGATTCCCCAATTCATGGTAGAAGCTAGGTACACTAACAATCAGAAACAAATTTCCTGCACTCAACCTCGCAAGGTGGCTGAAATTTCTGTTTCTCATCGTGTAGCAAAGGAAATGGATGTGAAAATTGGAGAATAAGTTGGTTATAGTATTCGATTTGAAGATTGCAGTGGTCCAAAGGCTATTTTAAAGTACTTGAGAGATGGTATGCTTCTCAGCGAAGCAATGGTTGATCCACTTCTAGAGCTTTACAGAGTAATATTCTAGATGAAGCACATGAAAGGACTTTAGCTACAGATGTCCTTTTTGGATTACTGAAGGAAGTTTTAAAGAACAGGTTTGATTTAATGCTTGTTGTTATGAGTGTAACATTAGAGGCAGAAAAATTTCAAGCATATTTCAATGGTGCACCTATTATGAAAGTTCCAGGAAGGTTACATCCAGTTGAGATAATATTCACTCAAGAACCTGAAAAATATTACTTAGAAGCAGTAATTAAAACAGTTGTTCAAATACATATACATGAACCACGTGGGGACATTCTTATTTTTCTCACCGGAGAGGAGGAAATAGAAGATGCTTGTAGAAAAATTACAAGAGAGGTACATAATTTGGGCGTGTTAGGAATCTATAATTTATTAGCAAGATTGGCAGAGTCCAATTACAGAAACAACATCGTTTCAACCAACTTTGGGATTCTAGGATCTAGCCCTCCTGAATCCGGAGAGGGATCTCTCCAATATGTACAAAGATGGATTTGTCTTTGAAGTTTGGGGTTATGATATTAGGCTAGTTATGAAGGCCAAGGGTTTTGCTTGTTTTTGGATGGTTGAGCATGATTACTGTCCAAGGTGGAAAGTTCTGAGTGCAAAAAGTTCCAAAGGTGAGAAGTTGCAGGCAATTAGAGTAAGCTTCGAACAAAAAGATAGACCATTGTAGTTTTTAGTTCATTGGGCTATGGAGTCATAATAGGATTTAATTGGAACAGCAAGAGGCAAGAGTGGTCCATGGGGCAAGTCATCTATGTCTAAGGATCTCTTTGAAGATTGATTTATGGAATGGAATGATACAATAAGAAGGAGAAATAAACAGATGCTGAAACAAGAGCAGCCCAGGATCTGGTAAGTACTTTGAAACTAGCCAGCCTTTGATACACTTTCAATATAAAACATCTTAAAACTAAGGGAAACTTGAAGGCAACTTTTGGATTAGAAACTAGCGGGACGGGCTCACCACAAATCCTCTCCTAACTCTTCTTTACTTGATTACTTTCAAGACAAATACAAAGATAACAACATAATGGCCTAAGATTTGGTAAGTACTTTGAAACTAGCCATCTTTTGACACATTCAAAGGGAAACAATCAGATAGTCTGTGGGATCATTCTGGGACCACGGCTCACCATATCTTCCTCAGTTCATCTTCACAAAACATGTACTGGAAATAACATCTAAGAATAGCATTTAGCTAAGACAATAAGACGAGGGAACGCCAGCATTCCTATGCTTAAACTGAATTAAATCATTCCTAAATAACACAGATGGAAGAAAACATTTAGATAAAGATTTTCAGGCAGAGAAGGTTACTGATAAACAGTAGGTCCTAACCCTATGCATCTTGTTATTTATAAGAGAATATGAAACACAGATGAAAACAGAAATAAAATAACAAGTTACAACGAGAAAAACATCACCGTCAACATAGACCAGGATCCCATAAATCAGCTTGTATTGATGCTTCAAACTAGTTACAGCTTTAAGTCCAGTGCTTTATGTCAGCAACCATCTACACATCTCAGCCTAACCTATCTATCACCATCAGAGCTCCAAGAGCTAGTGAATACTATGTACAATCAGAAGTTTTTTGCTCAAATGTATATCAAAGTTCTACAACCAACCCCTCACTCATCTTCTGCAGAAGTATTTGTAGAAGGATGAGGAGGTGAGATCTTATAAAAGATCTCAATTTACAATTAATACAGAGTTGATGGTTTCTGGCCTTTGAGGGGCTCAATGAATAAACTGTACAGGTGTCTCATTGTATTAATTGATTTACACTTATGAATCAAGCTTGGTGGGAGCTTTGTTGACCTTTGAGGCTCTGTGTGACGCTAAGGTTACTCTGTAGATATCTTTTGTATTAAGTTTTATTGCAGAAGTAACCTTTCCGGCTGGGCTGGGGTGAAAATCTTCTTTCGATCAATAAGTTCGGCCTCTGATTGAATGGTTTGAGGCAACATGTGGCTCTATGGTAGCTGGGAGTCAATTTGCCTCAGATTGTGGCGGTGGAAGCATTCCAGCTTGATAAAACACTTTAGGTTTTCTGTAAACTGTGTTTTATTTGGGGATTAGGATTTTGATAAGTATATTAGATGTAATCCCCACAAATATGTCCTTTAATCCTCTATTCTGGTGCATTTTTGTCTTCGACGCTGATACCCTTTGACAATGTTAAGTCCATGGTTTTCTTGCTAGTATGCAGGGCTGCGCAAGGTTGATAAGGCATCCATGCCTGAGAAAAAATTGATGAAACTTGAATTTCTACCCTGTGAATGATTTCCTTTGATGAATCGAAGACGGGAGGGTCGTCACCCTCCGCATCTGAATCTTCATCGAAATTTGCGAGAAAATGATAAAAACCTTGCAAAATACGAAAACTATTAAGAAATCCTGCTTTTATAGGTTAACTGCATCGGAGGGTGTGTGGAAGGAGCAGGGTCGTTGGATGGCATCATCCAATGGTCGGGATTAATCGGGGAGATCAAAAAAATGGGCGGAAGAAAAAATTAAATCTGAACCGTCGATCGTGCAGAGATCGACAGTCGAGATTGAACAAGGCGGTCAGAGGAGAAGGATGAATCTGAACCGTCGATCGCGCAGAGATCGATGGTCGGGATTGGGCAATGGAAAGTCAAACAGAGAGATCGGGCGATGAATTGTGGGTTTTCGATCTGCAGATCAGATCGATGGCGGAGATTGAATTGTTGTTATACGATGGCCCAGCTATCGCGCGCGCGCCTTTGTTAACCATCGAGCAACTTTGGCGAGCGATCACCATTGGATCAGTGGGCCCAGATCGGACGATCCACAGCAATATCGTTGGGCATCCAGGTCCGAACATTAACGCGCGATGGACGACGGTTTTCAAATAGTATAAGGGACACGTGTTGAACGGTGTATGGAATCGTTGGCCGTTGGAAGAAAACAGCTTTTGCCCGAAGGCGGTGCGATGAATACCGCGCGGTATTTGGAGTGGAGGACAGCTGGCAGGGACCACCGGGAGATGTACTCCGCACCGTCCGATCTGTGGATTTAGATCGACGGTGCGGAACAATCCAAAACTCGTACCGACAGATAAAATTATAAAATGAAATAAAACCCAAAGTTTATAATAAAACAAAGGTTTTATATTTTCGAGCGGAATATATATTATGTGGCTAAGCGCCCGACTGCGGGGCCAAGGGCGCATGAAAGGATGATATGACCGGGGCTTTATATAAAAGGGCCAATCGCATCTGAGTTTTTCAAACAAGGCAAAAAAGACTTGCCTGCTTTGGATTTTCTCCGATGCGATAAGCACCAAGAAGGTTAGGGCTTGGTGTTTATGGTGAGGGCACATGTGGGGAAGTGGTTAGGACTTAGCCCATGAGGGCTTAAGTAAAATACATATGAAAAAATGGGTTTTGAATGATTTTCAATGTTTTTCAAAGGAAATGAGGGTTCCGATAAGGCCAAGAGTGAGTCTTAAACCTTATAAAGGGGATTTTGATGAGGGGAAAAGCAGAAATGTGAAAATGAGGGATTTATCTGGGAAATAAGGGGATAGAAAGATGAGGTTAATTTGGGGAGAAAGGAAAGGAGAAAATGGTGTTTGCAGCAATATTTTGGCTTTGGACATCAGCAGGATTTCAGAGTCTTTTGGGATGTAAACAACAGTGCAGATTTGGACAGAGGCAGGAGGCCTTTAAGAGTCTTCAAGAGCCAACAATTTTTTGTCATAGAAAATTGTTCCTTGAAGGCTCAAAAATAGATTTAGCCACCTTTTGGTATAATCAAATTTTACAGGTGGCTAACAGGGTGATCACACTAGGCCTCTGAAAGTTTTTCCTTTATATTCAACCCTTCCTCCGGGCATGCAGTAAAAGATATTTGAGCCAGCTACACCACCCACAAAGGAGGGTGGTAATCCCAGAAGAAAAGTATTGGTATCCACTAATATTGCAGAAACTTCACTGACTAATTTTACGCTTTATGCAATTCAATTTCATCTTCTAGTTACTATCATTTTGTTTATTAGTTGAGAAGGCATTCGTCATGCCTGCCTACGTAGTGATATAAGGGATTTTCGCTCATTATTCCTCGCCCCACGATACAAGATGAAAATAAAAGCCCTTAAATAATTCCAAATTGAGAGTGGCGTAGAATAATATAATTTAAATTGATAATTTACAGATCAACACAGGCTCTAAATTGGTAATTTGCAGCGAGACAGTCATGAATTGCTTCCCACTGCAACGTTTATTTACTTAATTTAAATCGTGGAAAGCGCAAACTGTAACACTTATTTTCATATTTGAAGAGGCTACAAATCATAAAAGTCGATTGTGAATACAGAAGGTCCAACAGTGTTTGTAACTTTCCTCTGATACCATGTGTAAAGACCCTTAAATTTTCACCATTTAACAATCCTTAACAAAATTGATACTACACAATCCATAATGAACATTTTAAATAGGATATATCAATTCATTATTGAATACTTACATGGAACTGTGTTTGAAGATGTTCCTGACTCGTCATGGCTCCCACTCTCATTACCAAACTTCCATTTTCCTCCCAGCCTATCTAGGGTCAACCTCTCTGGTCCCCAGATCCAAAAGACAAGACTTCTGACCCTTGTGCCCAAAACTCCAATAACAATCAAGATCACTCTATGACTCTGTTAGAACTCACTGATCTTGTCTCCCACAGTTAGAAATCCTCTGACAACATCCAGGTCAATTTTCCCACCTCACTCACCCATGCCCATCAAGTCCCCAACCGCCCCTCCCTCGCCCCACCCCCTTCTCCTTTTATACAAAAATCCCTTTTCAAGATATTTATTAAAATATCCTCTTTTAATAAATATCTTAGTCAAATCCCCTTTCAATATATTTATTAAAATATCCTCTTTCAAAAATATCTTAGATTTATATTAAAATATTATTATTTCAAAAATATCTTGGATTTATTAAATATCATCATTTAATAAATATCTTGGATTCCTAAAATAGCTTGGATTTATTATTAAATATCACAATTTAGTAAATATCTTGGATTTTATTAAAATATCATTTTTTATTTGCATAAGTCAATGCTTTTACTTTCCTTTGAACAATATATTAGTTATATTATGATAGTGGTAGGTATAAATTTTACCTCACAATACATTCATTATTTTCTGGCGAGTTAGATATTTACTCAATACTTCAATAATTCACTCATTACCCTACACTGAGACTTTTCATAATTGATTAGTGCATATACTAGTGCAGTACACGTGATACATGCATATGTAGCTATCATATGCAGGTCTCATATGCATGCTAATATTTCTATGTTCCCTATAAGTCGATTTGGGTCATTACAACTTCTTTCTGGGAATCTGGTCCATTATATATGTGTTTACATTTCTTCGTGTGATGAACCAACTCCCCATGCCTGCATAAAATTCTCTAGCTCAAGAAATATTCAATGCCTTTTGATCAAGTGGAAGAAATATTCAACAATAGTCCATGATATAATTAAGGAATCATGTTCTTAAATGGAGTTGCTCCCAAGAGATGATCTATCAAAATATGATTGTCCATGTGACTCGTTAAGAATTTCATAGGGCCTATTCACGGATAGCTTCTGCAAGAATGATTAAGAATCATAAGCTCCCCTAACAGTATAAATCGTCTCCTTTTGAAAAGTCTCATTATCAAACACTTGGAATATCAAGGATGACTTCATTAGATTAACATGTGTTGTTAGCTGGAGTGTTCAAGAGACTTCCAGATTCAACTTGCTTGCTTCTCCATACTTGTGTAACTTTCTTCTCTAGCTTGGTTGTCATGGTTTTAGCTTGTTTAGGAACCCAAGTAAAGTTACAATCATGTGCCATATTCCCAATATTATGGCAATTGAAGCACTCTATCTTGTTCATGAATAAGAAGTCATGAATTCTTCTTGCAAAATTTCTTCTAGGAGATTGATGGGGACCATTATTTTTGTCTTTGTGATATGACCTACAATATTTTTCCATGTGCTCAAATTTTCTACAAGAATAGAAATATCCAAGAAATATACTTTGGAACCTGGGAGATGAAGAGTTCCTTGAAGTACTTCTGAAGTCTTTTTTCCTTGGAATTATTTGATGAAATTCATTGCCTTTTGTATTTTTGACATTATCTGCAAGTTTTCTTGGAGTAGGATTTCTTCTAATGTCATCTTGACTCTTCCCTTTGTTGGAACTGGGAGTATCATTTTCTCTTGGCTTCTTCACATCCTTGTTGTTTGAAGCACTATCATTATTGCTTGAGGGTTCACCTGCATAGCCAAGACATGATTTATCAACATGGTATCTTTGATGACTTAGGATGTCATCTAGGGTTTGAGAACTTTTCAAGTTCTTATTCAAAAAGTCAACTTCCTTTTTAAGACCAACAATTTCTTCCTTCATTTTCTTGGATTCTTCATCCTTCTATAATAGAATGGTCTCCATTTCTTCCTTCATCTTGGTTGCTTCACATGATTTGGCCTTAAGCGAAGTGATTTATGATCTTAACTTGATGATGTCATCATCTTTTTCTTTTAGTTGGCACGTCATGGTTTTTATCTCCTTTTCTTCTTCATCAACTTGTCCTTCTATGAATGCCAAAGCTTCCATCACCTTCTCATCTGCTTGTGCTTGTTTCCTTGCTTCTTCTAGCTGAGATCTAAGGGAGAAGACATCTTCCTTGTATTGACCAATCTCTGCTTCAAGTTTTTTAAGCTCTTGAGTCTTTGTTCAAGGTGGCTTGACAAAGTTTCTTCCCTTTTTTTTCCCTTATCCAATTGATTTGCCATGGATATGACTTCTTCATTATGCTTTCTTTTGTTTTGATGAAATACTCCTTAAGTTTGGTGAGCTGCTCATCTATTTCTTGTACTTGAAGCTTGAAAAGGTCAAATTCCTTCCTTGTCTTGTCTTGGTTTGCAGCTTGCACTTTTTTCCTAAGTTCCTCATTTTCCTTTTTCAACCTGTTAATATATTCCATGGAAGCCATAAGTTTAGTGAGGAGATCTTCTTCGAAGTCTTCTTTGTTCTCTTCATATTCTAGGTCTTCTTTACCCTTGTTTTCATCTCTCTTATCTTTAGTTTCCTTGATGGGTTCTAGATTGCGTTCTTGTTTTCCATCATCCTCTTGACTAAAGATCATTGTTAATGCCCATTTTGAGTGAAGATCATGAATTTTGTCCCATATTCCTTTTGCTGACGAAACTTTTTCAAAAATGGTCTTCATATAGTTTGGTAGCCCATCCAAAATTGCCTTTGTTGCTCTTGTATTGTACTCCTTGGATTCTCCTTCCATCATGCTATCAGTAATCACCGATTTTTGGACTTCAATGCCTTGAGTCTTTAAGAAATTCCTCATTATTACCTCCCATATATCAAATTTTTCATTAAAAAATGGAGCCTTCGCAAATTGATTGACTTCAATTTCGATGGTTGAAGAAGACACATCTTTAGTAGGATTGGAGGCTTTCTTCCTTGGCTTCGCCATTTGTGTTCTAATGATCAAATTTCAAGCTGATAGGCTTTGAGTGAAGGTATTGGCTCTTATACCAATTGTTGGAAATACTGAGAGGGGGGTGAATTAGTATTTCTTTTCAATTGTTATTTTTACCAGTTATATCACTTATATTTAGAACACAAAATCAAAAATGATAGAATAAATACTTTTATTAATTTCTTCTCTACAATAAATCAAGAAAAATATATGTATGGCTCCAACTCTAGATGAAGACAACAATCTTCAATTCCCAGGCACCAACCTATATTTTGCAAGCACCGACTTGGACTTCTTGAGGCTCCGACCTCTAGGGCTCCAACCCTGTCTTCCAAGGCTCCGAATCTTGTCACTTTGAGGCTCCAACCTTGTTACTTTGAGGCTCCAACCTCTAGGGATCCAACCCTATCTTTGGTAAAAACACTAAGCTGGTCTTTGAGGACTCCTATCCTCTAGGGCTCCAACCCACGACTTCAATTTCTCAAGATAGATTCAACGGTTCTTCAAGGCTCCCAATATCCTCGCTAGCATTGCCCTCAAGTATTCTTCAACATGCTTAGCCCATGAATGACAAATTTTTCTTCACATGAAGCTGTCACCACTACTCTTCATGATACCCAAACAATCTTTCCAAGGTCACTCCATGAGGGCTTAAATAAATGTCTCCAAGAATGTCACCAAGACCAACTTCTACATTGCTTCAACAATAAGTCTACAAGGGTTTGTCCAAAAATTGCTACAATTCTTATGTTCTTCAAGTATTCCCTACTATTATAATGTTGCTCTAGGACAACAATGCTCCAAATATGCTCATTCAAAAGATATATTTTATCTTGTATTTGCAATTCTTAAGATTTGTGCTAATGATGAAACTGATGCATTTGTTCTTCCTTCAATTCTGTGAACTGAATGTGTTCTTCCCTTGCTGTTACACAGTAATTTGTCACCATCCCTGCAATTCCCCATCCCGCAAATTGGAGGGCCTATTCCGTGACCTGTGAGCAGTGACATGACCTAAAACCACTTTCATGGCATCCCCCTTGATAAGGACAATCATTCCTCTGAAGACAGTTTCCTGTGAAAAACCCTAAAAATAGCTCTTTTGGCCTTGGCGCGACCAGCCAGTTCAGCCCTCATGCCAATGGGGGAAATCCACCAAAGAGAGCACGCCAACTGGCGCTCTATCCCAGTGTATTACTCGCGCCAATCTTAATAAGGATTGTTTTTTAAAAATAAATGGCGGAAGTTTGATTCCAACCAACTCCTGAACGAGTCTCTAAAATGAGTAGGGAGGTTTGGCTCTGGATCTCCATGTAGGGGAAGTGGTTTTCCACCTATCATGGAAGCTTCCTTGAGGATAGGGCCAATCCCACCATTGTAGGGATCCCAACTCCCCTTCCACCATGTATATAAGCTTGCAATTTTCCCTTAGCAAGCTAGTACTAAGAGTTGAATCAGTAGCAAGGAGACTATCGTCAGACAACCTCTGAGAGCCAAGCCGAAGAGAGAGAGCTTTGTCCCATCCCCGACGAGCTTCATTGAGACGTGCGCCGTTGTTGACCCGCCGAAGGAAGATCCAGCGTCAGAGCTCAGGTTGTATCTTTCTTTCATTGTTATTAATAATAAGCGACTCTGACTATGGTTTCATTCATATGTTCATGTCTTATGCTATGAATTATATCTTCTTTGACTGATATATGGTTACATTCTTTGGATTTTATGTTGTGTGTTGTTGTTTCTTCGCGTGCGTGCAGGTGTTTGAACGTGCTAAGCGAGAAAATTGTGATCTGCCAAAGCGAGGGACGAAAGCACCATCGTTTCTGCAACGACAACAGCGTGGGATTTAAGGTAGGATTATTTTCGCATCTTGGTCTTTTGTAACTAGGAACCTGCGTCTTAGCGTGACTTGATTGTTGCTAGACCCGATCTGGGCTAGTAGGGATCGCCTCTGTCCGCAGAGGGGATTTACCTCTCCAAAAAACTGGCGACTCCAATGGGGATTTGATTGGAGCTTGTCTTGTCTCTTTCGTTTTCTCTTGGCTTTTGTCTGCTTGATTTGCTCTTTTGGTCTGTCTCCTTCTGGTGTAAAACCTCTGTTCAGCCCCAGAGGATCAGATTTGACCTCTTATTTTCTGAAATTTTCACCTTTTCATGGTTGGCTTAATTGGCATGGTTTCCACCCTGACAGTCGCACCTATTGGCACACGTTTCCAGTTCATCACTCGCACCATCCCCTGTCTCGCATGAATTACAGCCAGAAAGTCACGCCATTTCCTGTAGGTGCTAGGGTCTTTCCTTGTTCGGAAGTTTTTTTTTTGGTCAGTACTTTGCTTCTGGGTTAGTTTTAGATTTTGATTGAAGTGGTGAGTCTGGTTTTGGTTGGCAGAAATTCTTTGTTTTTTCATTTTCAGGCATTGGCGCTTGTTGTCAGTTAGCAATCCGCAAAAATTGGCCATTGGCGCTAGTTGTCAGTGAGCAAGTCACGCCAGTTGGCGCTAGTTTCACCCACAAAAGTCATGCCAATTTCAGGGTGTGTGAAAATTGAGATTTTTTTTTCCCTAAATCCTTCACCAATGTGTCTTTCCCTTCCGTTATTTTCTCTATATGAGCATAGATTACATTTCTCATGGTTCAGTTGAAATGTCTTCTTTCCATGATTGCTTGATGTAAAATGGAATGAATGCCTTGTTTTGAACTCATGCTTTGGAAGTCCTTTTTGTGCTTGACCTTATATGTCTTATAGCCTTTTGAGGAATTTCATTACAAAGTGTTTAAAAAGAAAATTGCATTCTTAGTGTGGTTTTGCATCCTTTTTGCATTCATCCTTCCATTTAGAAGATTTGCGTTCATTTAATTTTCGTCTCATAGTTTGTTTTTCGTTAAAATGCATTAGATCACACTGCATTGAAAAGTATTTTTTGAGATCCATCATTGAACTTAGATTACATTGTTTGATGATTGAAAGCTAAAAAATCACATTGAGTGCATTCTCTTTCATTAAAAGCATGCATTAAGTAGATTCTCATTTCATCGAAAAATGCATTGAGTGCATTCTTATCATTTCAAAATAAAAATGAAATTGTACATAGATTACAATTGCATAGTTTTCAAAAAAGAGAATTTTGCATAGATTACATTGCATAATTCACATCATTGAATGTTTGAGATTACTTTTGGATAGTGAAAGTCATCTAGTTTGGAAAAAGTTTCGTTTTCAGTATTGCTGTTTGTTGCATCATTGTTTGAAACTCTTCCCTTAACTAGATAGCATTCATCGAATTGAAAAGTTTTCTTTTCTCATATAGCTGCATATAGGAGATTGTCAGATGACATACGGTAGGGCCTGAAATTGAAACATAATTGAAGATCAAGCGTAAAATTTATTGAATTAACCTAAGGCAACATTGAAACATTAACGAAATATCTAGAGGTCTAGGCTAGTGACGTGTTCCGACGTCGTTAAACCTAGTAGTTGTCGTTCGCCTCTTGGCTTTAGACAGTGCTAGTACGGACTTGTGCTCCCCGTACCATCGCGTATATAAAGGGAGACCCCACTAGGTTGCTATCCTTTATCCGTAGGAACCCGAATCTACCACCTTATACCTGTGATACACCAGACACAGCATTCGGGGAGATTACCTGCACTTACGTCAAGTCCTTGGTTGATTTCTCTTTCATTTTTTAACCAAGGTGTATATTGCAGTTCACGGATATCTGGTACACCCTTTTGCCTAGAGTTCCAGAACAGTCATTTTGATCTTTTCTGACTCATAAATTTGAAAATATCATCAAGCGCTTGTCCTTTCATGCTTGTTTCCAATCTGAAAGCGATAGAGTCGCCTTTTGCCTGTTTCTTGACTCTTAAAATATGAAACGGTAGAGTTTTGTTTCAATGTTTTAAAAATTAACTGCCCACGAAATATTCTTGGTTAAAGTTAGTTTCCTTAGAGTGTTGTTCTAAATTTGTTTCTAATGGCAACTTTTTCGGAGTTCACCAACGAAGGAATCCCCTCCGATGGGAATCCTGGTCATTTTTCTCCTTTTGGAAATGTTGGTGCTCCTTATATGGCAACGTTGTCCCTTCCTAGGTTAACTATTGGGTTGCATGTTTGGTTGTTTTCAACCTCTGTGGTCCCGAATGTCCCGAATATTGTTCAATCAGTTCCTTCGCCTGAACAACATCATGTTGATTCCAAGGTGGACCTCTCCCCTTCTTCACCTGTTTTTGCGTCCTCCTCTTCTACTTTGCCTAGTGAAAGTCTGGATTCGAGTAACCAGGTGGCTAAGAAGAAGAAGAAGAATAATACAAAGAAGAAGAAGTCCAATAAAAGAGAGGCTAAAGCTGCAGCTACTGCTTCTGAAACATCTCCTCTCGATAAACCTTCCAACCCTCCGTGGAAAGTCAAGTTCCCTTGCATGTTGTGTCAGGGAAACCATCTTCTTCGAGATTTCCCTGGCATTCCCAAGGTGCTCGAAGCATGGTCCAATGGTCGTCCGCCATTTCCTTTGGCTTTCAGGAGTCAGGTTGGGGGCACGTCTTCAGCTAGTGCTGGTAAAACTCTTAAGAAGCAGGGTAAGATTTCCAATCCCTGTAAGTTGTGTGGGGGGCACCATGCCATTCACCTTTGTCCGTATATGGATGAAGCCAAGCGAGTTTTGGACAACTTGGCTGTTTCTGCGTCGTGCCTTCCGGCTGGTTACAAAAAAATTTCTTTGAGTCCTCCACCAGCTGATCCTACAATTGGTCAAGAGTCATCCTTGGTCGATCTGGCTCCCCCAGAAATTCAAATTCAGGAATCCATCCCCGAACAACCATTGGTCGTGGGATCGGTTGAATTGGCCTCGTCTGCGGTGCACCAGGTCTTTTTTGTTGAGAGTGGACCTCATCTCCCTCAGGTTCTTCTTGTTTCTTCAAATTCCTCGGATTTGGAGAAATATTCTCTTGTCCCCATACCTCAAGAAGCCACTCCTCTGTCTCTCGTGATGGAGGTCCCGGAGGATACTCCTCCCGCCTTCGATGGAGGTCGTGGAGGATGCTCCTTCTTCTATTGTAACACCAGGGGAAGACCATATCAGTTCGATGGTAGCCCCTCCGAGTAGTTTGGTCTCTTCCTTTGACTGGAGTCGATTTGTAGGATATCGCCTTCCGTCTTATGTGTCTTTTGAGATAGCAGTACAAACCTCTGGTCTGGTCATACCTAGCACTATTATAGATGAAGGTGCGTCTGTTAGTGTTCTATCCTCAACTACTTGGCAAGATTTCGGTTCGCCGCCGCTTGTGCCTGTTACGCAAAATCTGTTGGCGTTTAACAGAAGAACTATTCAACCGTTAGGGATCCTTCCAAGGTTACCTATTACTTTGGGAGGTAAAACCGTCTAGATGGACGTGATGGTTGTTCCAGGCCCCTTCGATTTCAATCTACTCTTGGGACACGATTACACCTATGCCATGGGAGCGCTTGTCTCCTCCATTTTTCTTGTGGTTTGTTTTCCACATGAAGGACGGATCGTGACCATTGATCAGCTTGCCTTCTTTGGTCCGCATATGGCACCTAGTCCACCATCATCCCTGCCAGATCTCTATCCGCCAGTTGTGTCATCCCCGCCGCATGTAAATTATGTGGCTACCTGTCCCGTGCCCACATTCAGTGATAGTGCCATTGTACATCGTGTGCTGGGGGCATTGGGTCCAGACTTCCAAGATGTTTTCCTTCCGTCGGGCGTGGAACCCTTGGAAGCCATGACTTCTTATTCATCATGATGAGTTGTCTCTCCGGAGCGTAGTTAATTTTCTTGTGTCAAGCTCCTTAAAAAATGAAACAAGCTCATTGGAGCATAGTTCATTTTTCTTGTGTCAAGCTCCTTAAAAAATGAAACAAGCTGTCCGGAGCATAGTTCATTTTCTTGTGTCAAGCTCCTTAAAAAATGAAACAAGCTCGTCGGAGCAGAGTTCATTTTCTTGTGTCAAGCTCCTTAAAAAATGAAACAAGCTCGTTGGAGCATAGTTCGTTTTGCTTGTGTCAAGCTCCTTAAAAAATGAAACAAGTTGGTCGGAGCAGAGTTCGTTTTCTTGTGTCAAGCTCCTTAAAAAATGAAACAAGCTCTTATGAGGATAGTTCTTTTAATGTGTCAACCTCGTTAAAACAATGAAACACGTTCCCGTTCAATTCGAGTCTTTGTTTAGATCTCGTAAAATCCCAACAGTCTTTCATTGATCTCGTAATTCAACCTTCACTCCATCCGCCGGTCATATGACCAAGCTTGGGGGGCATGTACCTCGACTGAGTCACCATGCTGGGGGCATGCTAACTTTTTCAAGCATAGTTTGTTTCCATTTCAAGCTTGTGTAAAAATGAAACCAGTTTCAAGCATAGTTTATCTTTGTTTCAAGCTTGTGTAAAAATGAAACCAACTTCAAGCAGAGTTTTCTTGATTTCAAGCTTGTGTAAAAATGAAACCACTCCCATTTTAACTCTTGTGATTGCCATTTTATCAGCCTATTTTTGCCAGATGAGCCTTGGTTTTCTCACTCCATCGTCATTAGCTGCTTGGCCGATCATATGCCTTCACTTGGTTGTTTTACCCATTCCTGAGGAACTACTGCGATGAGTGGTATTGTTAGCCAACCTCTTAACCTTTAACTTGTTCTGAGCAGTTCCACCATTACCGGAACCAGTAGCTACCCTTTATACCACTCGTTCCTCCAGGAGGAGTCAACTTTCAGCTCTTTTCTGACTCTCTAAAACTGAAAATATTGTCGAGTCGCTTGTCGTTTTGATCTTGTTAAATTGGTTGCGAAACGACATCTACCCAGTATACGTTTACCCATTTTTTGGGCTGGGATAGATTATTTACGAAAAAGGAATACCCTAGCCTATCGCGACTAGGAGGTTTTCTCAGACACATTTTTCTACCTTTTTGGATCTGAGGGATCTGAGGAACTATCTATGAAAAGGGACTGTTGGAGTTTACTTTTACGCTATCTTTTCAAACTCTCTAAACATGAAAAGATGTCGAGTTCTTCCTTTGTCAGACTCGTTAAAACTTGATGACATCGGACTCTGTCGTAATGACGATACTCGAGTTCCTCCTTCCTAAGGCTCGTTAAATGTACTAGGATGGATTTGTCCGAAGGACGAACTTATATCACAAGAATATGTTATCCCCTTCAAGCTTGTTTTCAAAAATAATTGGGGTACTCGCCAGAAATGGTGGGGAAAAAATGGAACCAGTATTATCTTCGTGTCGGCAGTATGTCGCTCTTGAACATGGAACTTGTCTGCATTCGTGTCGGGTTGGGGACATCTCATCTCGTTTTCTGCTTGCCTCCATGGGTTTGGGTAATCCCTTTTGACCTCTCATCTGCTCTTTGCCTCGTCATCATGACCTCTGATCTTTTGATGTCAAATACTGCCAATTCCACTATCGTGCTGCCGATATGTTCAACAGAAGTTGACCTCTACAATTTCAACCTTCTTCTAATTCTCATCTGATCCTGATTCATAAACATTATATTCCTCTGTCTCGCATCGATGATGTGGGAAACAATATGGCCCACCTTCGATCAAGGTCACTTCCTGTCGACTCCAGCTCATTATCCAGGAAGCTGATCCAGAGACTCCTTTCTGGTACCTTGGAGCCTACATGACTCAATGGCAGGTTCTTCGCATTCGACGTGGGGTTTTATCATTGACCTCTGATCGAATGATTTTGCGGGTGTTCGACGCCAGCTCACTGTTCACATTCCGTGGATTGTACCTATAGTACCTTGAGGGCCATTGTCATTATTGGTGGTACCTCTCGCATCTGTTAACGGCTTTCATCATTGGATGGTAATCAGACTATGTTCTTGCATGTTCGACTTCAGCTCACTTATTCACATGCTTGGACTTGTACTCTGTTCGGGTCAAGATGGAGCGCAAGACCTTGGATTTTTTCTAATGGAATCCAGGTTGCAGATTTTGTGGGTTATCATGATTGGCTACATGACTCATTGATTGGATGGCTACAACCATACCTGAGTCTATTTACTGATCCTCACTGGATGGCTGCGTCCATGCCTCAGATCTTGATTATTGTATACTCTATTATGGATGGTTGCGCCCATACCACATATCATGTATTTGAGATATCAGTTGTACTTGTCTACGCAGGTTTTCCGATGGCAATGTTTTCAGTTGGGCACATTCTCGTAAAGCATTCACCCCCTTCTCTCTCTCGGGCCTCATGCTTTGGGGGCATCTGTTACACAGTAATTCGTCACCATCCCTGCAATTCCTCGTCCCGCAAATTGGAGGGCCTATTCCGTGACCTGTGAGCAATGACATGACCTGAAACCACTTTCATGGCATCCCCCTTGACAAAGACAATCATTCCTATGAAGACAGTTTCCTGTGAAAAACCCTAAAAATAGCCCTTTTGGCCTTGGCGCGACTAGTCAGTTCAGCCCTCGCACCAATGGGGGAAATCCACCAAAGAGGGTGCACCAACTGGCGCTCTGTCCCAGTTTATTACTCGCACCAAGCTTAATAAGGATTGTTTTTTAAAAATAAATGGCGAAAGTTTGATTCCAACCAACTCCTGAATGAGTCTCTTAAATGAGTTGGGAGGTTTGGCTCCGGATCTCCATGTAGGGGAAGTGGTTCTCCACCTATCATGGAATCTTCCTTGAGGATAGGGCCAATCCCACCATTGTAGGGATCCCAACTCCCCTTCCACCATGTATATAATCTTTCCAATTTCCCTTAGCAAGCTAGTACTAAGAGTTGAATCAGTAGCAAGGAGACTATCGTCAGACAGCCTCTGAGAGCCAAGCCGAAGAGAGAGAGCTTTGTCCCATCCCCGACAAGCTTCATTGAGACGTGCTCCATTGTCGACCCGCCGAAGGAAGATCCAGCGTCAAAGCTCAGGTTGTATCTTTCTTTCGTTGTTATTAATAATAAGCGACTCTGATTATGGTTCCATTCATATGTTCATGTCTTATGCTATGAATTATATCTTCTCTGACTGATATATGGTTACATGCTTTGGATTTTATGTTGTGTGTTGTTTTTTCTTCGTGTGCGTGCAGGTGTTCGAACGTGCTAAGTGGGAGAATTGTGATCTGCCAAAGCGAGGGACGGAAGCGCCATCTTCTCTGCAAGCAACAGTAGCGTGGGACTTAGGTAGGCCTCTTGTCGCATCTTGGTCTTTTGTAACTAGGAACCTGCGTCTTAGCATGACTCAGTTGTTGCTAGACCTGATCTGGACTAGTAGGGATCACCTCTGTCCGCAGAGGGGATTTACCTCTCCAACACTTGTTGATGTGGTTACACTATTCTTAATTATGTGGTTGTGCTTTGGTACCACTTTTACTTCTTGAAACTATTGTAGGTCACCTTCTCTAACAATGATGATGATGTCCTTACTAATTGCTTCTTAAATGATAAGAAAAGAATATATTCAGTAGTCCTTCTACTTCATTACTTTTGATAATGAACCTGTTGTAGCCAATAACTTAACATTGAGATAAGATAACTGACAAATTTAAGATAGTCCAAGACTGCAATCCAAAATAACCTGCAATCTAAGACAACCCTCTGTAATGCTAGCTTCTATAAGAGGCAAGTCCAAGCTCTCCACACAGAAGCTGCCACAGGTAACTGAACCAATAACACTGAGCTGCCCTGAAGTCCAAGCTAAGGATAAACCTATCCACATGACTGAGCTAATCCGAGCCTAAACTAGGTTGCAATACAAGTCTAAGGTTCAGTTTAATATAATCATAGGTCTGTGCCTTTATTTAACTAATCTGAGGTATAAATTATAACTAATCCGAGCCTCTACAAACCTCAGATCATTGGTCTAAAGTTATTCAATGGGATTGCAAGCTACAGAACTGAGTTGTAGTTCCAAGCCACCAATGCTAGAACCTAGCCTCCATGGGACTTCAATCTGTAACAAAGATCAGAGTTTTTTCCTCCAGTAAATGAGCACAATTCGATGCTGCAAACATAGGTGTATACTTCAGGTTTTAATATGATTGTCCCAGCCTGAGTTGTCCACTAGCTTGAGGTAACCCAATCACAAATATTTAGCCCAAAATGTGATGCCAAAGTCCTTCTTGGCCTCCTTAATTATGTGATCAATCTCTGAATTTTTTGTAGAAATTTAGACCCCACTCTGGTTTTTAGTTTCACCTTATGACTCCCATAAAGTTAAATGCCCATTCCCATAATCATACATTCAAAATTCTGGAAATGTAAAATATTTCTGAAAACACAAATTTAGGAATTTCAGAGTTGCTAGAAATGCAAAAATAAAAGACAAGAAATTATAACAGCCACACATAGAACAGTAACACTATAATTTTTGGTCAATGTGACTCTGGAAAACCCCCCTACAACTCTTGGGGAAAACCAGTTTGAGAGCTCTCATTTATTTCTAGAAAATGCATTTACAGAGAAGCTGAAAACACTGTAAAAATTACAACAACCAAAATTACAGACTTATCTCGTTTTTCGTGCTTGACCTCCGCCTTGAAAAATGTGCCAATCAACAAACTTACAAAACAGAAAATTTTACAGCATTAATGGAAAAATTAAATGTTGTACAACTACCTTGAAAAATGTGTCAAAACAACTGTATGGATTTGTAAAACAACCATCCTCGAAATTTGTGCACAGAAACGTCCTTGAAAACTATGCTGAAGCTGCTGTCCTTTTTCTTGATTTTTGTGCCAAAAATATCAGTTGTACTTCTCCTCAATTTTTGTGCCTAGATTCTGCCTCGAACTCCGTGCGTAATGTTGTTATCATCTTCCTCAATTTTCATGCCTCCCTTTCTTGGAAATTGTGCCTCTCTCTTGCTTTGCGGATTCTGCCTTGGGATTTGTGCCAATATTGCTATTGTACGAATTTGCTGAGTGTCCTTGCTGCTTCGCTCCAACTTCTCACTGCTCAGAAATTCTCCTTTCTCTCTCTTGCTCCTCTCAATCTGGTCATGAAAGATTGAATGACCTTTTCTCTTCTTTTCTCCTTTAACCTAACCCTAAGTGACTTTTGGGGAATCCCTAAATCCAATGGCCCATATAGCTTTAGATCAAATGCTAAGAATAAGTGTGCATTTAACTATCACTTTCTAATTTTTAATTCACCTCACTTTGTTAAAATTTGGGTACCAGAGGACAAGTGGTTCCCTAAGGCTTTGATCTTTGGCCTAGGGAAAAGTGTCCAAATGTATTTAAATTTTTCTCCTAAAGTGACTTTATAAGTGATAATGTCAAATCTAATTTAAAATTGACTTTATAAGTGATAAAGTTACTAAGTCTAATTTTAAAGGTACTTTAATAAAATTAATGTGAAATTACAAAATGAAAAGTGACTTTGGAAATAAAAAACTAAGAGGGTCTTTATTAAAGTGGGGTGAATTAAAAAATAGAAAGTGAGATTTAAATGCACATTTAATCTCAGCCCTAGATTTAAAGTCATCTCAGCCATTAGATTTCGGGATTCCCCAAAATTCACTTAGGGTTAGGTTAAAGGAGAAAAATAAGATAAAAGATCATTCATTCTTTCATGAGCAGATTGAGAGAGGAGGAGAAAAAAACAAGGAGATTTTCCGAGCAGTGAGAAGAAAGAGGACAACAGCAAGGATACTTCAGCAAATACGTACTACACTTTATTGGCACAAATCCCAAGTCAGAAATCCATATAGTAAGAGAGATGCATTGTTTCCAAGAAAGGGAGGCACGAATATCGAGGAAGAGGGCAGCAGCATTAAGCAGGAAGTTCAAGGAAAAATTTTGGGCACGAAAATTTAGGAGAAGTACAGCTGAGATTATCGGCACAAAAATCGAGAAAAAGGACAACTGCTTCAATGCAGATTTCAAGGAAGTTTTTGGGCACAGATTTCGAGGAGGACTATTGTAAAAATCCGTATAGTGCCGTACAACTATTATGGCATGCTTCCCGGGGTGGTCGTACAACATTTATTGTTGTCATTAATGTTGTAATATTTTTGTTTTGTAAGTTGCTGATTTGACACAATTTCCGAGGCAGTGTGCAAGCACAAAAATCGAGATAAATCTATTATTTTGGTTGCTGGAATTTTTACTTTGTTTTTTTGTCTCACTGTAAAAGCAATATTCAGAAATAAAGAGGAGCCTTCGAACTAGTTTTCCCCAAGAGTTGTAGGGGATTCTTTCAAGGTCATGTTGACCAAAAATCAGCGTGTCGTTTTCTGTGTGTGTGGTTGAAATATTTTTTGAGTTTTACTTCTGCATTTTCCAACACTTTGAAATTTCCAGAATTTGTATTTTCGGAAATATTTGTTATTTCTAGCTTGTTGAATGTATGTTTATGGGAATGGGCATTTAACTACATGGGAGTAATAAGGAGAAATTGGTAACCGGGGTTGGGCTAAAAATTTCTACATGGTATCAAAGCTTGGGTGGCTGAAAAGTGTAGTTTAGGATAGCAAGTGAAAAATTACAACAAGCTTATATTTCACATAGAAAACTGAACCTTTACCATAGTAGTGAAATTTTCAGTTTGTTAGGACAACAAGCATGTATTTGGGCTTGAGGGTGGAGGATAGGTTGGATGGGCATAGCAACTATAGTACATGGAAGGAGAGAATCCAAAGCATCTTTGAGAAGGAAGAAGTTTGGGGCATAATGGTACATACCCAACAGCACCCAGTAACAGTGCCTACTGACCCTATTCAGTTGGCTAAGTTTAACAAGAAGAATTCCAAGGGAAAGTGATTGATTCTGGATGGTATTAAAGACCATGTCGTTCCTCATGTGAGAGGAAATATATTTTCACATGAGATGTGGACAGCCTTGACCAATCTCTACCACTGTACCAATGAAAACAGGAAAATGGTCCTAAGGGAGAAGTTGAAGGCCATTAATATGACAAAGACTGAAAGTGTTATGCATACCTCACAAAGATCACTAATGTGAGAGATGAGTTGGCAATTGTTGGAGAGGTCATTCCACCCATTGAGTTGGTGTGGATTACAGTGAATGGTCTTCCCAATACATGGCTGAATTTTGCAGATGGGATTGTTGCACAAGAGACCCTTCCCACTTAGGAGAGGTTGTGGGATGATTGTATTCAAAATGAAATCAGAAAGAACCATCTTGGGGCAGCCAATCCAGTTGAGGAGGATGAAAATGTATCATTGTTAGCAAGGGACAAAAAGGGCAAGGGATAGAAGAAAACTTCCACAAGAAGTGGTGGAGGAAAAGACAAAGGTAAAGGTAAGCAGGTGAACAAGGAGAAGGACTATTCCAAGGTGAGGTGTTGGAATTTCCAGAAGTTGGGACACTATGCAGTTGTGTGTCCGGAGAAGAATAATAAGGGAAATGACAAGACCATGGCAGCATCAGCAAAGATAGAGGACTTTTTGGAGAGCTTTGACCGGGAGTTTGGGTTCGTTGCCTGTGAGTCCACTAGTGCAAGATCACCTGCCACGAGGTTGAGAGGGAGTGTACATTTCTCTCCACTAGCGGAGCATCTTCAGGTATTTTTTATGTTGACAGTGGGGCTTCACGTCATATGACAGGAGTCCGTGAGTACTTCTCATAGCTTTCAGAGTGGCACTGATATAGAGGTAAAACTCGGAGACGACATCATTTTTAGAGAAGTTGGTGTGCGGACATTGACATTTGATAGGGAACCCAAACCTCCCTTGAAAGTGTCAGATGTTCTATATGTGCTAGGGATAAGGAAGAACCTTATATCTGTCTCAGCATTAGAGGACAGAGGGTATGACGTATTTTTCAGGGAAGGACGGGTGCTTATATATCCCAGGGGCACTCCAGCTTCTTCAGCTAGAGTGATTGGTGTACACCATGCTAAGGTGTACAAGTTTTCATTTCAACCCCTTTTGGCATTGAGCAGTAGTATTGGCAGTAGAGCTAGTAGTTCAAAGTTGTGTGAGATTTGGCACCGTATGATGGGGCACATGTATCATGGGGCCTTGAGGACATTGCGGGAGATCAATACAAGTGTGCCATATTTTAGTTCTAATCACATTGATACATGTAGAGGATGTCCTATGGGGAAGTTTACCAAATCCCCTTTTCCCAGTAGTGATAACAAATCTACTGGGATTCTTGATTTGATTCATATCGATGTGAGCGGTCGGATGTCTCATGTTCCCTTGAGTGGATATGAGTACTATGTTTTATTCATTGATTATCACTCCAAGAAGACCTGAATTTATTTCTTGAAGACCAAGAGTGAGGTCTTCAAGCAATTTCAGGAGTTCAAAGCTCTTGTGGAGACTTAGACAGGTCGAAAGATCAAGTCCCTAAGGTCGGTCAATGGAGGGGAGTACACCCTTGGTGATTTTGTTGATTATTGTGCGGAGGCAGGCATCGGGAGGGAGTTCATAGTTCCTTACAACCCCCAGCAGAACGGGGTTGTAGAGAGGAAGAACAGATCCATCATTGGGGCTGCCAAAGCCATGCTACATGATCAGGGGTTACCATTGTTTTTGTGGACAAAGGCCTGCAACACTGCTATGTACTTGCAGAACATGAGTCCACATTGTGCCTTGGGGCATGTGACTCCGGAGAAGGCTTTTTCTGGGAAGAAGCCTGACGTTGGTCACTTCTGTATCTTTGGGTGTATTGCATAAAACTATGTACCCAAGGAGAAGAGGACCAAGCTAGATCCCACTGCAGAGAAGGGAATCTTTGTGGGCTACAATGAGACCTCGAAAGCCTTTCGGATTTATATTCCTTCACAAAAGAGAGTTGTTGTGAGGCACGATGTGAAGTTCGAGGAGGACAGGACTTTCAGGAGGTCACAAGAGTTGGAGTATCTAGATTCACCAGACCCTGAGGAGCAGCTGAGTCAGTCATAGGGATCCAGTGGGCAGGGATCAGGAGATACATTGATTACGGTGGCAGGTCCATTAGTGAGCAGTGGCTCGCAGAGTTAGAGGGGTGGTGCTTCGGGCAACATGCAAAGCAGTCTACAGAGTAGTTCACTGATGGACAGTTCACACGGTACTTCGGCATCTACAGGTATAGGTTCAGGCAGGAGGACAACAGACATACATTCAGGAGTTCAAGCTTCTAATGAGGATGAGGAGTTTCACTCTTCGGTGGGAGAAGTGTGCTCAAGGAAGGGAAGCCCAAGTGGCTACAGGATACCCTTAGAGAGGCCACATCTATTGTTGGGCCGAAGAGACTGGTCAAAGAGAGTAGACCACCTGAGTGGTTATGTAGCTATATGGCAATGATTGCCAACATCATTGACTTTGAGCCTTCTAGCTATGAGGAGGCAGCTAGCCAATAGGTCTGGAGAGAGGCCATGTAGGAGGAGTATTCTTCTATTATGAAGAATGATGTTTAGGAGGTGGTGTTGAGGCTTGAGGGAAAATCCGTGGTTATTTCCAAATGGCTTTACAAGGTAAAGCACGCTGCATATGGCAGCATCGAGAAGTTCAAGGCTATATTTGGGGCTAGAGGGTTATCTCAGGTAGAGGGAGTTGATTATGAGGAGACCTTCACTCTCGTGGCTCGATATACTTCCATTCTCTCCATTATATCGATAGCAACAGAGATGGGTTGGAAGATCCACCATATGGATGTGAAGACCACATTTCTCAATGGCTTCATACAGGAGGAGTGTACATTGAGCAGCCGCAGGGCTTTGAGGTGCATGGGAAGGAGTCCCATTTATGAAGACTGAAAAAGGCACTTTATGGCCTGAAGCAAGCTCCTAGAGCTTAGTACTCTAGGATTGATACGTACCTGCAGGAGATGGTTTTCACAAAAAGTGATGCAGATCCGAACCTATACTTTATTGTGATAGGTGAGGAGCCTCTCATTCTGGTGTTATATGTGGATGACTTTGTCATTACAGGTGCAGAGAGACTCATAGAGGAATGCAAGAGAGATATTGCTTCGGAGTTTGAGATGAAGGACATTGGCTTGATGCATTAATTTTTGGGTTTGGAGGTGTGGCAGGAGGAGGGGCATTTATTCCTGGAACAGGGGAAGTGTATTGTGGACATTCTTCAGATTTCTGTTGAGGAGGTAAATCCCTGCGCGGACGGAGCGATCCCTACTAGCCCGGCGAGAGGTCTAGCAACAAACAAACAATGCTATGACACAAAAGCCCCTAGTTACGAATAGAAAGAGCTACGGATAGAAGCCTACGGATTTAGCTACGATCGAAGAAGAGATGTCCGAGTCCGCCGGCCACAGCGGATCACAATCCTTCCCACGATCTCAGCGGATGAGCCACGCACGAAGAAGCTAACGAGTCTGAGCATAGGAACCAGCATACGTAACTAATCATCGGTCAGAAAAGATATTACTCGCATTAACATGATGGAAAAAGGAGTGGAACCATAATCATAGTCATATATTAAAATGATAAACGAATAGAAGTTACAACCAAGTTCTGACGTCGCAGCTTCCTTCGAACGGGTCTCCGGTCGTCCACGTCTCGCAAAGCTCGCCAAGGAAAGGGAAACCTCTCCATAGTCTCGTAACAATGGTCTCCTCGCTTGAATGGGCCTTAAGGGAAAGAAGGGATTCTTTACAGCACAAAGGCACTTGGGAATAGGGAGATGCAAAGCTTCAGCACTTCAAGACTAGCTTTCCATGGATCTGAGCAAGATTTTATAGATGGGGAAGGAGGGAGTTGGGATCCCTATTATTATGGGATTGGCCCTATCAACAAGGAAGGTTCCATAGAAGGTGGCAAAACTACTTCCCTTCCATAGAACTCCCGCAGCCAAACCTCCCAACTCAAGATAGGCAATAGTTGTGAGTTTGTTTGAACTCAACTTCCGCCATCCATATTTAAAAAACAGTCCCTAAAATGGGTGGCGCGATTGCTGCTCTATGAGAGAGCGCCAAGTGGCGCGACCTCTTTACAGGATTTCCCTGATTGGCGCGAGCACTGAACTGTCTACCCGCGCCAATGCAAAAAGAGCTGTTTTTTATGAGTTTTGCAAGGAGTTGTCTCAAGGGAAAATGAAGCTCATACTCAGAGGGATGCATTGATGATGTTTTCAAGGCATGACAGTGTTCACAGGTCACATAATGGGTCCTCCATTGTGCGGGACGGGGAATGGTAGGGACGGTGACAAATTACTGTGTAACAGATGCCCCCTAAAGCATGAGGCCCGAGAGAGAGAGGGTGAAATGGCACACGAAAGGCTATCAGCCCAGAGGCCCGTCGTGGAAAACCTGCGCGAAGGATACAAGCTGATAACTCAAGTGATTGATGTATATGTGGTATGAGGCGCGGCCATCGGAAATAAGTATGCTATAATCCGAGATCCGTGGTATGGTATGACCATCCAACTACTATCGAAATAAATAGACTCAGGTATGGTCGCAACCATCCAATCAGTGAGTCATGTACATAATGATAATAATCCACAATCGCAGCCTGGATTACAACAGACACAATCCAGGGTCTTGCGCTCCATCTCGACCCAACGGAGTACAAGTTCAAGCATGTGAATATGTGAGCTGAAGTCGAACATGCAAGAACATCGTCTGATTACCAGCCAATGATGAAAGCTGTTAACAGACGCGAGAGAAACCACCAATAATGACGATGGTCCTCAAGGTACCACAGGTACAATCTACGGCGTGTGAATAAATGAGCTGACGTCGAACACCCGCAGAATCATCCGATCGGAGGCCAATGATGAAAACCTCACGTCGAATGCGACGAACCTGCCATTAAGGCATGCAGGCTCCAAGGTACCATCGGGAGTCTCTAGACCAACTTCCTGGATAATGAGTTGAAGTCGACAGGAAGTGACCTTGATCGAAGGTGGGCCATAATGATTCCCACATCATCGACACGAGGCAGAGGAACATAATGTTTTGTTGTGAATCAGGACCATATGAGAAACAGAGGAAGGTTGATATTTGCAGAGGCCAACTTCTCTTGAACACATGAACGGCACGACGGTGAATTTGGCAGTATTTGACATCAAACGGATCAGAGGTCATGGTGACGAGGCAATGAACAGATGAGCGGTCAAAAGAGATTATCCAAACCCACGGAGGCAAAGTGAAGAAACGAGATGAGATGTCCCCAACCCGACACGAATGCAGACAAGTGCCATGTTCAAGAGCGACATACTGCCAACGACAACGATGATGGTTCCATTTTCCCCACCATTTCGGTGAGTACCTCTTTATTTTTACACAAGCTTGAAGAGGATACCATATGCTTGTCATATAAACCCGTCCTTCGGACGAATCCATCCTAGTACATTTAACGAGCCCTAGGAAGGAAAAACTCGAATAACGTCATGATTGACAATTTCCGATGTCATCAGGTTTTAACGAGTCTGACAAAGGAAGAACTCGGCGTCTTTTCATGTTTAGAGAGTTTGAAAAGACAGCTGAAAAGAAAACTCCACAGGTCCCTTTTCGTAAATAGTTCCCCAGATCCGAAAAGGTAGAAAACAATATCCGGGAAAACCTCCTAGTCGCGATAGGCTAGGGTATTCCTTTTTCGTAATCGATCCAGCCCAGCCCGAAAAAGGGTTAAACTTATATTGGGTGAATGTCGATTCGTGTCCATTTTAACGAGATCGAAACGACAAGGGCCTCGGCGATCTTTTCATGTTTAGAGAGTCAGAAAAGAGCTGAAAGATGACTCCTCCTGGAGGAACGAGTGGTATAAAGGGTAGCAACTGGTTCCGGTAATGGTGGAACTACTCTGAACGAATAAAGGTCGAGAGGCTGGCTAACAAGACCACTCATAACAGCGGTTCCTCAGGAACGGGTAAAACAACCAAGTGAAGGCATATGATCGGCCAAGCAGATAGTGACAATGGAGTGAGAAAACCAAGGCTCATCTGGCAAAATAGGCTGATAAGATGACAATCACAAGGGGTAAAATGGGAAAGGTTTCATTTTTACACAAGCTTGAAATCAGGAAACTCTGCTTGAAGTTGGTTTCATTTTTACACAAGCTTGAAAAAAAGATAAACTATGCTTGAAACCGGTTTCATTTTTACACAAGCTTGAAACGGAAACAAACTATGCTTGAAAAAGTAAGCATGCCCCCAGCATGGTGACTCAATTCGAGGTACATGCCCCCCAAGCTTCAGTCCATATGAAAAGCAGATGGAGTGAAGGTTCAAATTACAAGATCAAAAGAAAAGACTCGACTGGGATTTTACGAGATCTAAACAAAGACTCGAATTGAACGAGAACATGTTTCATTATTTTAACGAGGTTGACACATTAAAAGAACTATCCTCAAACACCTTGTTTCATGGTTTAGGGAGCTTGACACAAGACCAGGAACTGTGCTCCGACAAACCTTGTTTCATTTTTTAAGGAGCTTGACACAAGACAATGAACTATGCTCCAACCAGCTTGTTTCATTTTTTAAGGAGCTTGACACAAGGAAAAGAACTATGCTCCGATGACTTCATCATAATGAAAAAGAAGTCATCGCTTCAAAGAGTTCCACTCCCGATGGAAGAAAAACATCCTGGAAGTCAGGACCCAATGCCCCCAGCACATTATGCACAACGGCATCATCACTGAGCACAGGCACGGGGTAAGTAGCCACATAGTTGACCTGCGGTGGAGCAGATACAACGGGTGGATAAAAACCCGGAGGGGGTGATGGTGGACCAGTTGCCACATTAGGACCAAAGAACGACAGCTGATCAATGGTCACGATCCTTCCTTCATGCGGAAAACAGACCACACGAAAGAGGGAGGAGACGAGCGCTCCCATGGCATAGGTGTAATCGCGCCCCAGGAGCAGATTGAAATCCAAGGGGCCTGGAACGACCATCACGTCCATATGGACGGTTTTGCCTCCCAAAGTAATCGGTAACCTTGGAAGGATCCCCAACGGTTGACTCGTCCTTCTATTAAAAGTCAACAGATTCTGCGTAACAGGCGCAAGCGGCGGCGAACCGAAAGCTTGCCAGGTAGTTGAGGATAGAATACTAACAGAGGCACCTTCGTCTATAATGGTGTTGGGTACAACCAGACCAAGAGCCTGTACTGTGATCTCGAAAGGCACGTAAGACGGAAGGCGGAATCCTGCAAATCGATTCCAGTCAAAGGAAGCGACCAAACTACTCGGAGGGGCTACCATCGACAAGCGAAGGTCTTCCCCTGATGTTACGGTAGAAGAAGCATCCTCCATGACCTCTATCTCGAAGGCGGGAGGAATATCCTCCGTAGCCTCCATCATGGGAGGCGGAGGAGGGGCTTCTTGAAGTACAGGGACAGGAGAATCTTTCTCCAAGTCTGAAGAATCTGAAGAGATCAGAAGGACATGGGGGGTGTGAGGTCCACTCTCGACAGAAAAGACCTGGTGCACCGTGGATGGGGCCAGTTCAACCGATCCCACGACCAATGGTTGGTCAGGGACGGATTCGTGAATTTGAATTTCTGGGGGAGTGGGATCGACCAAGGATAACTCTTGACCAATCATTGGATCAGCTGGCAGAGGACTCGAAGAAAGCTGATTATAACCAGGTGGAAGGCGTGGTGTGGAACCGGTCGAGTTGTCCAAAACTAGTTTGGCTTCATCCATATAAGGACAAAGGTGAATGGCATGGTGCCCTTCACACAACTTGCAGGGATTGGTGATCTTACCCTGCTTCTTAGAGTTCTTATCAACAGCAGCTGAAGACGTGCCCCCAACTTGACTCCCGGAAGCCAAAGGCAACGGTGGGCGGCCGTTGGACCATACTTCGAGCACCTTGGGAATGCCAGGGCAGTCTCGAAGAAGATGGTCTCCCGTGCACAACATGCACGGGAACTTGACTTTCCGAGGAGGGTTGGAAGGACTATCGAGAGGAGATTCCTTAGGGACAGTAGCTGCACATTTAGCCTCTCGCTTATCGGACTTCTTCTTAGCCACCTGGTTACTCGAATCCAGGCTTTCACCAGGCGAAGTAGAAGATGAGGACGCAGAAACAGGCGAAGAAGGGGAGAGGTCCACCTTGGAATCAACATGATGTTGTTCCGTCGGAGGAACTGACTGAACAGTAGTGGAGACATTCGGAACTACAGAGGTTGAGAACAACCAAACAGGCAACCCAACAGTTAACCCAGGAAGGGACAACGTCGCCATGTAAGGAGCACCAACATTTCCAAAAGGAGGAAAATGACCAGGACTCCCTTCTGAGGGGATTCCTTGGTTGGTGAACTCTGAAAAAGTTGCCATCAAGACTCAAAACCACACACGGGCTGAAAACGAGTTAAGACACACGATCAAACGGTCAACAAGCAATGTCTAAACAGGTGTGTAATCGTGGGCGATTAATTTTACCACATTGGAAAGTAAGAAATTCTACCATTTCATATTTTAAGAGTCGAGAAACGATAAAAAGATGACTCTATCTCTTTCAGAGTTAACACAAGCGTGAAAGGACAAGCGCTTGACGGTCTTTTCAAGTTTAGGGAGTCAGAAAAGACCAAATGACTGCTCAGGAAAAACTAGGCACAAAGGGTGTGCCAAATATCCGTGAACTGCAATATACACCTTGGTTTCAAAAATGAAACAGAAATCGACCAAGGACTTTCCGTACGTGCAGGTAGTCTCCCCGAATGCTGTGTTCGGTGTATCACGGGTATAGGGCGGCAGACTCGGCTTCCTATGGATAAGGGATTGAAAACCTATAGGGGTCTCCCTTTATATACGCGACGGTACGGGGAGCGCAAGTCCGTACTAGCGCTGTCTAAAGCCAACAGGCGAACGACGGCTGCTAGGTTTAACGACGCCGGAACACGTCTCTAGCCTAGACCTTCTAAATGTGTTTCGTTAAGTTCCAATGTTGCCTTAGGTTAATTGAATAAATTTTACGGTTGATCTTCAATTAAGTTTCAATTTCCAGGCCCTATCGTATGTAGTGTCTCGAAAGACTCCTAAATGCAAGCTATATGCCACGGTGCAACATTTCGTTCGATGAAAACTAGTTAAATAAGAGTTGAGATCTTTTATGCAAACGAAATGAACGGAATACAAACAAGAATGTCTCTAATGCAACCAATGCAATTGAACACTTTTCATTCAAACACTAATCACTAGCGATATGGAAAAGATCACAATTTGCACTAATTAATCAAAACAAAAGAGATTTTTTTTTTTTGATTTTCAATGTCTAATGGCTAATGTGCACTGAAAACAAAAGGAACAATTTGAGAAATGATATCCAAGAGAGCGAAACAAACAAAATTCACTCAACAATGCAATCAATCAGATCTCTAAATCGACCCAAAGTCTCTCAAATCGAAGAAAGACTCAAAAGCTTCCGATGGACCGTGTGATCTAGGTCCAAAGCAAGGGAAAACGAATTCCGAATGAAGGAACAAACAACCACTCAAAAGACGCAGCAAAACAACCAAAGACTGTTAAGAGAATGCGGAGAACCAATCAACAAGTTGACAGGACAATCAAGACACCTAAACTCCCAAGGAGGGCTCGATACACTAAGCCACTAGATGCCCTAGGGCTCAAAATGTGAAATCGGTAGATAGAAGCAAACAACCCAAGGACAGAGGTGAATTCCAGCCAAACAAGACTTCAACACACTCAGACAGTCGGGAAATCAAGAAGAGAAGCACTGGTCAAGTCCAGAAAGCTAAAAAATGAAGAAACTCAAAAAGTCACAGGGGTGGCGCGACTGTGGGCTTGAAACTGGCGCCAGAGGCCAATTGGCGCGAGACAGACAAAGGCAACAAGCGCCAAGTGGCGCGACTGTCGGGTTAAAAACCGCGCCAGTCGAGTTCTTCAATAAAAAATAAAAATAAGCTATTCCAGAAGCAAACCAATACAAGCTAAGCAAACCAAGCGGCTAAAACAATGAAAGAATCCAACCCAGAAGGTTCATCAAGCAAGGAGAAACAGTCAAAGCGAAACAATCATGAACGAGACAAGGAAAACCGGACGATCCCCAGTGGAGTCGCCAATTTGTTGAGGAGGTAAATCCCCTCTGCGGACAGAGGCGATCCCTACTAGCCCAGCAGGGGTCTAGCAACAAGCAAACAATGCTATGACGCAAGCTCCTAGTTACGAATGAAAGACTTGGGATAAGAGCCTACCTGGATTCCAACGCTAGATCTGAAGAAGAAGATGTCCCCGTCCTTCAGCCCTGGCAGATCACAATCCGTCCACGATCTCCGTGGATGAACACCTGCACACAGAAGAAACGAACAGATACATGCATAGGAACCGGCATACGTAACTAAACATCGGTCAGAAAAGATATTACTCGCATTAACATGATTGCAAAAGGAGTGGAACCATAATCATAGTCATCTATTAAAGTGATAAACGAATAGAAGTTACAACCGAGTTCTGACGTCGCAGCCTCCTTCGTACGGGTCTCCGGTTGTCCACGTCTCGCAAAGCTCGCCGAGGAAAGGGAAACCTCTCCAGAGTCTCGTAACAATGGTCTCCTTGCTTAATGGGCCTTAAGGGAAAGAAGGGATTCTTTACAGCACAAAGGCACTTGGGAATAGGGAGATGCAAAGCTTAGGCACTTCAAGACTAGCTTGCCATGGATTTGAGCAGGCTTTTATAGATGGGGAAGGAGGGAGTTGGGATCCCTATTGTTATGGGATTGGCCCTATCAACAAGGAAGGTTCCATGGGAGGTGGCAAAACCAATTCCCTTCCATAGAACTCCCGCAGCCAAACCTCCCAACTCAAGATAGGCTGTGGTTTGTGAGTTTGTTTGAACTCAACTTCCGCCATCCATATTTAAAAAACAGTCCCTAAAATGGGTGGCGCGATTGCTGCTCTATGACAGAGCGCCCAAGTGGCGCGACCTCTTCTGATTTCCACGATTGTGTGAGCAGGCCATCTACCGCCTTGATGCAAAAAGAAATTTGTTTTCAGGAGTTTGCAAGGAGTTGTCTCAGGGAGAATGAAGCTCATACTGGAAGGGATGCATTGATGATGTTTTCAAGGCACTTCAGCGGTGTTAACGAGGTCACATAATGGGTCCTCCATTGTGCGGGGACGGGGAATGGTAGGGACGGTGACAAATTGCGTATATTTCTAATTTCATGGAGGATTTCAGACCCATGTCTACACCTATGATCACTAACTGGAAGAAACTTCACGCTTCAGATTCCAAGTTGGTGGATCCTACATTGTATAGACCGCTGATTGGTTCCTAGATGTATTTGGTCAACAGTAAACTAGATATATGTTTTGCAGTCAACACGATGAGCCAGTTCATGTGTGAGCCCAGGAGAGTGCACTGGGTTGTTGCAAAACACCTTTTATGATACTTGCAGGGGACAATGGATTATGGTATGTATTATAGACAGGAAGATGGAGTGAGATTGGCAAGGTACACTGATTCTGATTGGGCAGGTTGTGCTTCAGATAGGAAGAGCACTTTAGAGTGTTGTTTTGGATTGGGTTCCGCAGTTGTGTCGTGGTTTAGCCGAAAGCAGTAGTCAATATCATTGAGTTCAGCGGAAGCAGAGTACATGGCAGCCAGTCTAGCTAGTTGTGAGGCCAGGCTTCGCAAGATGTTTTTTGGCTTATTTGGTCAACCATTGAGACCTTCAGTGATTTAATGTGGTAATCAGAGTTGCATTAAACTCATGGAGAATCCAGTATTTCATAACATGTTAAAGCATATCGGGATCAAATATCATTTCATTAGATACTATGTTCAGAAGGGAGTTGTGAAGCTTGAGTATATTCCCACAGATGATCAAGTAGCTGATATATTCACCAAAGCCTTACCACGGCGTAAGTATGTCTACTTCATAGACAAGATGGGTGTGGTGAGGAACACTTTCCTCGGTAAGAGGGAGTGTTAAAATTTGGGTACTAGAGGACAAGTGGTTCCCTAAGGCTTTGATATTTGGCCTAGGGAAAAGTGTCCAAATGTATTTAACTTTTTCTCCTAAAATGACTTTATAAGTGGTAAAGTCAAATATAATTTAAAAGTGATAAAGATACTAAGTCTAATTTTAAAGTGACTTTAATTAAGTGAATGTGAAATTAGAAAGTGAAAAGTGACTTTGGAAATAAAAGAGTAAGAGGGTCTTTATTAAAATGGCGTGAATTAAAAAATATAAAGTGATATTTAAATGCAAATTTAATCTCAGCCCTAGATTTAAAGCCATCTTATCCATTTGATTTAGGTATTCCCCAAAAGTCACTTAAGGTTAGGTTAAAGGAGGAAAATAAGAGAAAAGATCATTCATTCTTTCATGAACAGATTGAGAGAGGAGGAGAAGAAAGCAGGGATATATTCTGAGAAGTGAGAAGAAAGAGGACAGCAGCAAGGATACTTCAGCAAATCCGTACAACACCTTATTGGCACAAATCCCAAGGTAAAAATTCGTACAAGAGTGAGGCACTGTTTCCAAGAAAGGGAGGCATGAAAATCAAGGAAGAGGGTAGCAACATTAAGAATGGAGTTCAAGGCATAAATTTGGGCATGAAAATCGAGGAGAAGTACAATCGAGATTATCGACACAAAAATCGAGAAAAAGGACAGTAGCTTCAGCGTAAATTTCAAGGCATTCTCTGGGCATAGATTTTGAGGAGTGCTATTGTACAATTCCGTACATATGCTCTAGCCTGCTTCCCGAGGTGGCCGTCATTAATGTTGTAATAATTTATGTTTTGTAAGTTGTTGATTTGGCACAGTTTCCAAGGCGGTGTGCAAGCACGGAAATTGAGATAAGTATGTTATTTTGGTTGCTGGAATTTTTATTGTGTTTTCGTGTCTCACTATAAAAGCAATATTTAGAAATAAAGAGGAGCTTTCGAACTGGTTTTCCCCAAGAGTTGTAGGGGGTTTTTCCAGGGTCATGTTGACGAAAAATCAACGTCTGGTTTTCCCCAAGAGTTGTAGGGGGTTTTTCCAAGGTCATGTTGACCAAAAATCAACGTGTCATTTTCTATGTGTGTGGCTGAAATATTTTCTGAGTTTTATTTCTGCATTTTCCAGCATTTGAAATTTCCAGAATTTGTGTTTTTAGAAATATTTATTATTTCCAGCTTGTTGAATGTATGTTTATGGGAATGGGCATTATCTACATGGGAGTAATAAGGAGAAACTGGTAACCGGGGTTGGGCTAAAAATTTCTACACTTAAATAAAGACCCACTTAGTCTTTTATTTCCATAGTCACTTTTTCATTTTCTAATTTTTCATTGACTTTAATAAAGTTACTTTAATATTATATTGTAAGTTTACCACTTATAAAGTCACTTTAGGAGAAAAGTAGAAATACATTTGGACACTTTTCCCTAGGCCAAAGATCAAAGCCTTAGGGAACCACTTATCCTCTGGTACCCAAATTTTAACATTTTTGACCGAATTCATGGTTGAAATGAGGTGTTGGACGTCATATTTATATAGTGTTTCGACCTTTAATAAAGAGACACGTCTCTTGAAGGGAGGTCGACATGAATGTCTGAGTGTAGGTCGGATAGTCTTTAAAAAATATTATTTTTAAACTTAAAAAATCATTTTCTCACAAACTTTTGAGAGTTTTGGGGCATGTAAGGGCTCATTGGAAAGAGGAAAAAAATCCTCTTTAAGATGGTCTAGGTCCCATTGAGAAAATATGCCTCTAAGTTGGAAAAAATTATTTATCTTTGTGACTGTCCTTAAATTTTACGCATAAAATTTTTGGGACATTATGGATTCTCCATTGTTAGGCTTGTTCATCATCATACGATCATGTAGGAGATCCATGCCATCCAATAATAGTGCAGTGATATGTCACCAACCATAGTAAATCATTTATTAATTTTCCATTAGGAGATTTCCAAGTCCTTCATGTCATGTCTTGCCATTAAGTGATTTCCAAGTCCTTCATGTCATGTCTCCAATCATTGTCCATGTCATTAAGACCTTCATCAAGTGCCATCACGCATGACATCGTCAAGTGTGGCCATTCATGTATAGTTCAAGCATCTAGTACAAGACATCTTAGTGGCTTGACATCATAATGGCATCATTAATAGCTTGACATCTTCATTAATGGCATCCCTATCAAACAAGAGGGACTTGTCATTATGAGTAAGGACATCATCATCATATACATGAGTGTTAAATTTAGATAACCATAGTGTTCTATGCTTGATGTACTTTTACTTCAATCTTTCTTAGGCCCAATACAAAATAGCAATTACATAAATTTGAAAGAAAAATGTTGATAGAACACAATAATAGTTCAATAGAAGACAAGCCAAATATAAATCAGATTTACAACTCCATTTGTCCAGCAAATATATGAGATATTGTGGCGTTACGACGATCAGCAAGATGCTTCAACTAGCTAAGTATTTCTCGGTCAGCCAACACTTTTATGTGTCACACCCACAATCCTCAAAGGTAGCTCATCACAAGTCAACGCAAGTTGAACCAGGGACAGGGCAGAAAATTCAACGTAGGCAAATTTAGAAAAGTCAACGCTGCAAACTAAGGCTTGGGTCAAACAATCCATAATTCCTCAATTTTAGTGCCCAGCTGTATAGCCTCCTAAAATCGTAATTTCTGCAAAAGATTGAGGTCAAACGACCAAGGGTTGACCACGGTCAAAGATGCAACAGAAAACCCTAAACAAATCAGCGCAGAAAACAGCAGCTTTGCTCCACACATGTGAGGGAAAACGGCCTCCAAAGGCTATCGAACCAATTTGATCACAATGAGAGAATGTGTGATGAGATGATGGGAAAATGACCTCCAAGTCTCTCTAATTTATATTCATCAATGAGGGTGTGTGACACATCTCTTAGGCATGTGGGATAAATCTAGTTGACCTTGCATGTGTGGAAAATAAGTTCAAAATCAATGTTCTGCTCATCCGATCAAGATGATATTTAGATAAATCTTTCACCTCTCCGAAAGAGGAATCCAACAAAAATATGACCATTGTCATATGAGTAGTGCAACATGGAGTTTTGACCTAGTTTCCCACAATTAACAATGAGATTATGAAATCACAAGAATATTTTCCATCCCAATAATGGCATATTGACATCAATGACAACCTTGACTAACAATCTCCCCCTTTGCCATTGATGGAAATATTCTTGCCCTTCAACATTCTCTCCCCCTTTGACATCAATATAAAATGGGGTGCCCAAGTTCTACCCCTATCAGGCTTCTTCTCTTTATCATATTTTCTTCATCAATAATAGTTCTTCATAGGTACGATGTTCCCCCTGTCATGGTGCTCTTCTTTCTAGCAATGTGATCTGTTGACCACTCCTTGTCAACAACCCCATAGCAGTACACCCTTTTTTTCTCAAAATGGATCTATCATGTTCGAGTGTTCGTTCCATTCAGATTTCATCATCAGTGGACATTTTTGTAAAAGATATAAACCCATTCATGCATGTCTATAATGTAAATGATCCCATTAAAACCATCATGTATGTAATAACCTAGGTAAGCCTAGTATTTTGGTGACGATTTCTATCCTAGGAGGTTTTTCGTCTTACTGATTCATTTGTGTTTCTCGACACAAATTATCGCCAGAGTTTTTCCGCTCCAGCCTCACCCCAAAGCTAGGGTGGATTTTTTCGTCAAGATACTAAGTGAGTCATAGTGTTTTTTTTAATCGAATCTTTGTCAAGTATCTAGGAATGATCCTAGCTAATTGGTTAGATCATTTTAATACGATTTCTAGGTCTAATAGATCATATTCGCAGAATTGGGTAGATTATTGAGGGTTTGTTGCGAACTAGTGTTCTCCTCATGGTTTAATGTATTAATCTTATGTAAAGATGGTTGGAAAAAATAATTAATCCCCATATTATTAAATTAACTAAAATTTTCTAGCCAAATTAAATTAAAAATCCTAAGTGAGAAATTTAATTAATTTGATGTCCTAGGTCAAATTAAAATATTCAAAGGCAAAATTCGTGCGTCCCAAAAACTAAATTTTTAAAGTTCACAAGTCAAGGAAATATTGAAAATTTTGAGGAATTTTGGATGCTTGGACCTTTGTAGTTAAGTCAAAGTCAATTTTTTGAGGTAATTAACTCAAAAATATTATTTTTGAGTTAATTAAAAATGAATTAATTAAAAATTTCAAAATTCCTCAAAAAATTATAATTTCGACTAACGAGATTAAAAGATAATCAAATCTTCTTTTATGGTCGAGATTACTTTGACGGAGATCAAGAAAACTAGCCGTTGGAGATTTTAATCTATAAATTAGAGGTATTTTTCCATCATTTGCATCCGATCTCTTGATCGTGTACTTGCTCTTTAAGCTCTCCTGTAATATTTTCTAGAATAATACAAATGAAGTCTTTGGGGTTTTATTTTCATGGCAGTGTTCCTCTTCAGCATTTTATGGTAAACTTGTTCTTTATATTCTGCTGGTGATTATTTTAATGAATTGTTGATCAATGAATCTTGTAGAGTAATCTATTGCACAATATCTTGTTTAGGTTACTGGATTTAGGGTAGGAATATTAATTGGATTGAGTTAACAACTATCTCTAACTCTTGAAAATTTTATTTTTTATCTTATTTCTCTATTGATTTAACAGTTTAACTTTAAGTGTACATAAATCTTTTGGATTTAGAATCGGGCATTTTTGGAATTCATCGGCTGAACCAGCTGACACCCAAGGAAATAAGGTCTGAAGAGCCCTACGGATCTAATTCCCCTAGCTTATCTTAAATCCTATTCTTGCAGGGTTTTTCTAGCACTTGTGCCTAAATTAAAAAATTATCTTAACTTTTATTATATTTAAAATTAGATCTGGTTAGTAAGAGCCTTAGATCTTCAGATCTGAGAGCGAAGTCATACTTATGCTCCTCATATCTGACAGATCTGCAACTCTTGTGCATAGATCTGTAAATATATTGTATAGATCTGTATTTTACATGTGTAGATCTGAAGTTTTGTAACATAATTTTGAATTCTAACATTTGAATTTTTAGGATTTTCTCCATTATTGTACATATTGGGTATTGAGTTTTTCTCTTTTTACTTGTGCAGGAATAGATCTGAAAAATCAGTCAAAGAAATCTTCAGATCTGAGCCAGTTTTAGACCCTAGAGGGTAAGATCTGAGCTTAATATTTGTTAGCAGGAATAGATATGAAAAATCGTCCAAAAAAATCTTCAGATCTGAGCCAGATCTAGGCCCTTGAGGACATATAGGCTTTTGAAGCTATTTTTGCAGGATTTTGGTCTCCAAAATTCCAATTTTCAAGTGGCAACATTATCCCAAATTTTCAAAAATTTCCAACGGTGAGATCTTCAAAGCCTTGGGCTAAGGGTTTGATCTCTAAACCCTTATTTTCTGCAAATTTTATTGCAAGAAAATCACAAATAATTAAGCCCTAAAAACACATTTTATATGGTCAAAATTGTTTAGAATTGCAAAATCTTCATTTTCAAAATTTTTGGCCATTTAGGAATCTTTAATTTTGCCTAGATCTCACTTTAAAGCTTGCTGGAAATTACTGCATAACTATGAAAAATCAAATCTGAACATTTATGATGCATATCCTAAAAAATGTCCAAAAAATTTGAATTTTCAGTTTTTCGACAAAACTTATTATTTTTAGAAATTCTGGGGATCATTTTCAGTATTTTCAGTTTGCTGATTTGTTATCAATTTACTGCTGTTATAAATTTATTAGTTCTGAAAATTACTGAATCAACCTCTCTTAAAGCCTTAAAATTGAAATTTTGAAGTTTTAAATATATTTTTTGCTATTTCTGGAAGTATTTGGAAGCTATTTTTGACAGTTTTATCTTGTTGATCTGTCACTGTTTCAATGCTGAAATAAAAATATCAGCTTTGAAGTTTCTCTTAATCAAGCCTTAAAAATTGATTTATCTTCAGGTTCAATAATTTTTACTATTTTTAGTCATTTTAGGCATTGGTGCTAGTATCATTTGTTTGCTGATCTATAATTTAAATTACTACTACAATTAATACTTCAGATCTGAAATTTTGCTGGAGAAAAGTAAAAAATTTCTTGGATTTGCATTAGTTTAGAATATCATTTAATCCATAAAATTTCTCGAGGAAATGTTTATTTAGCATTGAAATTTCATAGTGTTTCTTGATGATTAATTATTGAGATGTAAATGCTAATTCTTTTCACATGCTTCAGTTGAGTTTGATAATCATTAACATCTGAATTTTTAAATGTTTTATATCAATTAAAATTGCCTAATGTGTAATTAAGTCTTATTTCATTTACTTGAATTTGGAGATTTATTGAATATTAATGTTTGGAAGATTTTTCAAGTAAGTGTGATCGATATCTTATTTTTGTGGATCTACGACGAATTGTATATCTTTTAATTCAGTAATTTCTGGCATCTTCATAATTGGCACTCTCGCTTAAGTACTTAGTGGTTAGATCAGATTATTTATAACCTAAATTCTTTAGGCTTTTAACATAACCTTTCATCTTCGAAGCTTGTTTCATTTCGCCCCTTCAAATCATTTTCCTTGCATTTCATAACAGTGGTTTCTCATCAAGTACTTGGTTGTAATTTCCTTAACATGATAGTTGACTCCATAAGGCACTGGTATCAGTATTTCAAATTCAATCGAATCCTTTAAACTTGCTAGATCTTTTAAAAGTATTTGGTCGTTTAACTGTGCCTCCTGAACTGGTTGGTTCCCAATTAGTTCTCCTTCATTCCATTTCCATAGGGTCCACCCCCCTTAGTCTACTATAAGGAGACAAATTAAATAGAGAGATTGGGGATTAGAGTGAGAACCCTTGATCTGAACTGTTGTCGCGGTGCCTAGAAATTTTGTACAACAACATTTTTTGGCACCGTTGTCAGGGATAGAGTTTTTCCTGTCCTTGGTCTCTAAAACATTTTCTAACCTTCTAATTTTTTTTTTTGCCATTCATTAGCCCGTCACATGACATATCATTTTCTGGCGTCATTTCATCTTTTCAACATCATATCTTTCATCATCTGACTAATCCTTTCATCTTCTCTATTTGCACCTTTAACACCTGGACATTTCGGCTGGTTTCATGTTTGTGTGACAACTCCACTTATTCATCTATTTACTCCCAGACAAGAGTTCTTCCTTGATATCTATCTGCTTCTCTCGACTAATTTTTCAGTTTTAGAATGAGAATCATGTTCAAGTGGCAACTCACACTGTTTCATTTCTTACAAGAATTTCTACTAAGAAGTTCGCTTCTTGCGGACCTCTTGACTTTTCTTGAACAAGGATCTATTTCTCTAACATCCATTTGGTTATCCCTTTGAGCAAGACATCACGGACTTGTTTGCCCCTTGTAACTTTGCTAACATTCAAGGTTATCCAAATGGCCTTCCTAACAATTGCATGGACCTGTTGCCTTCTTTCCAAGGAAATAATGTGGTTAGTGCTATGGCTCATATAAAATCATTTAGCTCTTGGCTGGCTAAATATGCTAGAGGTGTTGACTATAATTATGATGATGTGAAGATGAGCCTTTTTGTTCTTTCTTTAGAGGAAGATGCTTTGGATTGGTTTACAAAAAATCCTGATAATTTGTTTAATTCATTGCAATCGATTACTAATGCTTTTAAGGACAAGTATGGAGACAACAGAGAAGAAAAACATCTGGTTAGAGATATCAACGTCATAGAGAAAAAAGAAAATGAAACAATAGAGGAATTTAATAAAAGGTTTAGTGGTATTATTAAATAATTACCTCAAGATTATAGTTTCCTTTTTTATTGTTATATTGATGCCTTTGATATTGATACTTCTTGTGAGTTGAGGCGAGCTAAAGTTAATGATTATAAGGTTGCCTGGGTTTTAGATGAGAAGATTGAAAAGGATAAGAAAGCATATGGAATGTCCAAAACTCTAGATTTTGATAGGTTTTCAACATAATCTAAGGGAAAAATAATTAAAGAATTTGATGAAGACCTTATGCATAAATTGATGCAAAAACTTGAAAGCATGGAACTTGATCAGGAAAAGTTAATATCTAATCATTCTTAACAAATAAGTGTCTTACAGGCTAGGTTGGTCCAAATGGAAGGATCTCAAGCACAAAATTTCCAACTCTCAAGCACAAAATTTCCAACCTAGAAATAATAATGCTTTGCAGAAGAGAGGCCCATATAATGAGCAGAGACTGCCAAATCAACTTGAGTCTACAAATATTGTAGATGAAGCTAGATCTTATTGTAGAGCTTGTAATGCTCTTCATGAAGAATTTACTTGCCATGTTGTCAAAAGAATCATAGATAGTAGAATGGCAGGGTCGAGCCATCAAATTAATGTTGTTGGTAAGGACTATCACATGCATATAGAATATCATGAAAGTCATGTTAAGCAATCAACTCAGATGATTAAGGATATGCAACCCAATCATACACAAATGATTCAAAACATGGAAGCTAACCAGATCAATCTTCAAAATAGGATAAATGCCATGGAAGCAAGTCATGCACAGGAAATAAATGTCATGGAAAACAAGTTAAAGATAATGGAAGTTAATCATTCTAATCAGATGTCCATTATTCAAAATAATATGATTGCAATGGAAGCAAGACACACCCAGGAAATGACTGCCATGAAAGACAATCACTTGTTGGAAATGAAAATTATGGGGGGAAATCACACCAATCTACAAGACAGATTTGTGAAAACAGAACTCAATCAAACAAAATTAATAATAAGGCTTTCCATGGAGATGAGTTCCATACATAAAAGGTTGGAAGAAATGGAAAATTTACATATACAGAAGTTCCAACCCAAATTTGATAATGAAGATTCATCAACAGACCATAAGCCTTCTTGTTTGCTAAAGCAATTCCCATCTCATCAAAGGGAGGTAACTTTTCCCATTAAGGAAAAATTAACTATGGTTACAAAGGACGTTAAGAAAGACCAAGTTTATGTGTCACCATTGACAGAGTATATTCAGAATAAGATTGGTCACACTCCAGGTTCTTCAGATATTTCTTACGTACTACGAACATCTTCAAGATAAGGACAAGAAATCTACAGTGGTCTCATTGCTGACATCACAACCCACTAAGAAGAAGAGAAAAAACAGAAACAAAGAAGTAAGTGGCTAGATACGTCTGATGGCCGAGAGCAGCTCGATATTCGAATAAGACAGAATCCTACCATATGTAGGATCGAGCATGGCACATCTGAAAAGCAACCCACAGATTTGTTTGAAAGCAGGAAAATGTCAGTATGCACTATATTGAACACATCTGATGCCACAGGGCATCCTTTGTATTGTATCTCTAACCTTACACCTTGTCCTTTCATCATTTCAATTTGTAGTTAGAGTAGATTTACATTTCATGTTAGTAGAATAGTCAATAAATGAAGAGCTTCTATTTTCATGGGTTTAATGTTATAAGATGAATTTTGGATGGACACTACTTATATAATCTCATGTATTGTTTCGATGCAGATTCTGGATTCTCACATTCCTCCAATGAAGCAATGTGTCCCCAAGTAGAGTCAGATGTTGACCACTCTTTGTCAACGACCCCATAACAGTACACCATTTTTTTTTGCAAAAAGGATCTATCATGTTCGAGTGTTCGCGCCATTCATATTTCATCATCATTCGACAGTTTTGTAAAAGAAGTAAACCTATTTTGCATTTCTATAATGTAAATGATCTCAGTAAGACCATCATGTATGTAACAACCTAGGTAAGCCTAGTATTTTGGTAACGATTTCTATCCAAGGAGGTTTTTCGTCTCACTAATTCATTTGTGTTTTTCGACACAAATGATCGATAGAGTTTTTCCCGTCCAGCCTCACCCTAAAGCTAGGGTGGATTTTTTCTTTAAAATACTAAGTGATCCTAGTGTTTTTTTTTTTATTGACTCTTTGTAAAGTAATCTGGGAATGATCCTAGCTAATTGGCTAGATCATTTTATTACAGATTGCTAGGTCTACTAAATCATATTGAGTCGTAGAATTGGGTAGATTATTGAGGGTTACTTGTGAATGAGTGTTCCCCTCATGGTTTAATGTATTAATCTTATGTAAATATGGTTGAAAAAAATAATTAATCCCTTCATTAGTCAATTAATTAAAATTTTCTGGCCAAATTAAATTAAAAATCCTAAGCCAGAAATTTAATTAATTTGATGTCCTAGGTCAAATTAAATTCTTCAAAGGCAAAATTCGTGGGTCTCTAAAAACAAACTTTTAAAGGTCCCAAGCCAAGGGAATATTGAAAATTTTGAGAAATTTTGGACCCTTGGGCCTTGATAGTTAAGTCAAAGTCAATTTTTTGAGGTAATTAACTCAAAAATATTATTTTTGAGTTAATTAAAAATAAATTAATTAAAAATTTCGAAATTTCTCAAAAAATTATAATTTCGATGGATGAGATTAAAGATAATCAAATCATTTTTTACGGTCAAGATTATTTTGACGGCCATTGGAGATTTTAATCTACAAATTAGAGGTCTTTGTCCATCATTTGCATCCGATATCTTGATTGTGTACTTGCTCTTGAAGCTCTCCTGTAATATTTTATGAAATAATACAAATGAAGTCTTTGGGGTTTTATTTTCATGGTGGTGTTCCTCTTCAACGTTTTATGGTAAACTTGTTCTTTATATTCTACTGGTGATTATTTTAACGAATTGTTGATTAATGGCTCTTGTAGAGTAATCTATTGCACATATATCTTTCTTAGATTACTGGATTTAGGGTAGGAATGTTAATTGAATTGAGTTAGCAGCTATCTCTAACTCTTGAAAATTTTATTTTTTTATCTTATTTCTCTATTAATTTAACAGCTTAACTTTAAGTGTGCAGAAATCGTTCAGATTTAGAATTGAGTATTTAGGGAAGTCCTCGACTGGACCAGCTGACTCCCAAGAAAATAAGATCTGAAGAGCCCTCCGGATTTAATTCCCCTAGCTTATCTTAAATTCTATTTTTGCAGGGTTTTTCTAAGGCTTGTGCCTAAATTAAAAATTTATCTTAACTTTTATTGAATTTAAAGTCAGATCTAGCTAGTAAGAACCTTAGATCTTCAGATCTAGGAAAGAAGTCATACTTATGCTTCTCATACAACTCTTGTGCATAGATATGTAATTTACATGTGTAGATCTGAAGTTTTGTAACATAATTTTGAATTCTAACATTTAAGTTTTTAGAATTTTCTCTATTATTGTACATATTGGGTATTGGGTTTTTCTCTTTTCACTTGTGCAGAAATAGATCTGAAAAACCAACTAAGGAAATCTTCAGATTTGAGCTAGATCTAGACCCTGGAGAGCAAGATCTGGACTCAATATTTATTTGCAGGAATAGATCTGAAAAATCAGCCAAGGAAATCTTCAGATCTGAGCCAGATCTAGACCCTTGAGAATGTATAGGCTTTTGAGACTATTTTTGCAGGATTTTAGTCTCAAAAATTCTAATTTTCAAGCGGCAACGTTTTCCCAAAATTTCAAGAATTTTCAACGGTGGGATCTTCAAAGCCTTGAACTAAGAGTTTGATTTCTAAACTCTTATTTTCTGCAAATTTTATTACAGCAAGCAAATCACAAATAATTAGGCCTTAAAAACACATTTTATATGGTCAAAATTGTTTAGAATTAAAAAATCTTCATTTTCAGAATTTTTGGTCATTTGAGCATATTTAATTTTGCCTATATTTGACTTTGAAGCTTATTGAAAATTACTATATAACTGTGAAAAATTAGATCTGAACATTTTTTATGCATATCTTAAATAAAGTCCAAAAAATTTGAATTTTCAGCTTTTCGGCAAAAATTATTTTTTTAGACATTGCGAAGATCATTTTTAGTATTTTCAGTTGCTGATCTGTTATCAATTTATTGTTGTTATAAATTTATCAGTTCTGGAAATTTGCTCTATCAAACTCTCTTAAAGCGTTAAAATTGAAATTTTCAAGTTTTAATATATTTTTTGCTATTTCTGGAAGTATTTGGTAGCTATTTTTGACAGTTTTATCTTGTTGATCTATCACTGTTTCACTGCTGAAATAAAAATATTAGATTTGAAGTTTCTCTTAATCAAACCCTAAAATTTGATTTTTCTTCAAGTTCAATAATTTTTACTATTTTTAGTCATTTTGAACATTGGTACTGGTATCGTTTGTTTGCTGATATATGCTTTAAATTACTGCTACAATTAATACTTCAGATCTGAAATCTTGCTGGATAAAAATAAAATTTTTCTTGGATTTGCATTAGTTTAGAATATCATTTAATCCATAAAATTTCTCGAGGAAGTGTTTATTTAGCATTGAAATTTCATAGTGTTTCTTGATGATTAATTATTAAGATGTAAATGCTAATTATTTTCACATGCTTCAGTTGAGTTTGATAATCATTGGCATCTGAATTTTTAAATGTTTTCTATCGATTAAAATCGCTTAATGTGTAATTAAGCCTTGTTTCATTTACTTGAATTTTGATATTTATTGAATATTAATGTTTGGAAGACTTTTCAAGTGTGATCGATATCTTATTTTTGTGGATCTGCAACGAATTGTACATCTTTTAATTGAGTAATTTTTGGTATCTTCATAATTGGCACTCTCGTTTAAGTACTTAGTGGTTAGATCAGATTATTTATAACATAAGTGATTTAGGCTTTTAACATCACCTTTCATCTTCAAAGCTTGTTTCATCTTGCCTATTCAAATCATTTTCCTTGCATTGCATAGCAACAATTTTTCATCAAGTACTTGGTTGTAATTTCCTTAGTAGGATAGTTGACTCCATAAAGCACTAGTATCAATCTTTCAAATTCAATTGAATCCTTTAATATTGCTAGATCTTTCACAAGTATTTGGTCGTTTAACTGTCTCCTGAACTAGTTGGTTCCCAACTAGTTCTCCTTCATTCCATTTCCATAGGGTCCATCCCCCTTAATCTGCTACAAGGAGACAACTTAAATAGAGAAATTGGGGATCAAGGTGACAACCCCTGATTTGAACCGTTGTCGTGGTGTCTAGACATTTTGTGCAACAACATGGTCCATGATAGATGTGTTTACATTTCTTCATGTGATGAACCAACTCCCCCTACCTACATAAAATCCTCTAGCTCAAGAAATATTGAATTCCTTGTGATCAAGTGGAAGTAATCTTCAACAATAGTTCATCAGATAAGTAAGGAAATATGTTCTTAAATGGAGTTGCTCCCAAGAGATGATCTATCAAAAGATGATTGTCCATGTGACTCATCAAGAATTTCATAGGGCCTATTCACAAATAGCTTTTGCAAGAATGATTAAGAATCATAAGCTCCCCCTGACAGTATGCATGGTATCCTTTGGCAGAGTCTCATTATCAAACACTTGGAATATCAAGGATGACTTCATCAGATCAACAACATGTGTTGCTGGCTGGAGTGTTCAAGGGACTTCCGGATTCAACTTGTTTGCTTCTCCATACATGTGTAACTTTATTCTCTAGCTTGGTTCTCATGGTTTTAGCTTGTTTAGGAACCCATGTCAAGTTACAATCATGTGCCATATGTCCATTGTTATGACAATTGAAGCACTCTATCTTGTTCATGAATAATCATGACTTTTTCTTGCAAAATTGCTTCTAGGAGATTCACGGGGACCATTATTTTTTTCTTTGTAATATGCCCCACAATATTTTGCCATGTGCCCAAAGTTTGTACAAGAATAGAAATATCCATGAAATATACTTTGGTACCTAGGAGATGAAGAGCTCCTTGAATTAATTCCAAAGTCTTTTTGCCTTGGAATTCTTTGATGATATTCATTTCCTTTTGTATTTTTGACATTATTTGGAAGTCTTCTTGGATTAGGATTTCTTCTAATGTCATCTTGACTCTTGCCTTTGCTGGAACTGGGAGTATCATTTTTTCTTGGCTTTCTCACATCCTTGTTCGTTGAAGCATTATCATTCTTGTTTGAGGGTTCACCTGCATATCCAAGACCTAATTTATCAAGAGGAGATCTTTGATGACTTAGGATGTCATCTAGGGTTTGAGAACTTTTCAAGTTCTTATACAGAAAGTCAACTTCCTTTTTAAGAAAGACAATTTCTTCCTTCATTTTCTTGCATTCTTCATCCTTCTCTAGTAGGATGGGCTCCATTTCTTCCTTCATCTTGGTTGCTTTACATGATTAGGCCTTCAGAGAAGTGATTTATGATCTTAACGTGATGATGTCATCATATTTCTCTTTTAGTTGACATGTCATGGTGTTTCTCTCCTTTTCTACTTCATCAACTAGTCCTTCTATGAATGCCAAAGCTTCCATCACCTTCTCATATCCTTGTGCTTATTTCCTTGTTGATTCTAGTTGAGATCTAAGGTAGGAGACATCTTCCTTGTATTGATCAATCAATGCTTCAAGTTTGTTTAAGCTCTCGAGTCTTTGTTCAAGGTGGCTTGACAAAGGTTCTCCCCTTTTATTTGCCTTATCCAATTGATTTGTCATCGATATGACTTCTTCATGATGCTTTCATTTGTTTTGATGAAATTCCTCAAGTTTGGTGAGCTCCTCATCTCTTTCTTGTACTTGAAGCTTGAAAAGGTCAAATTCCTTCCTTGTCTTGTTTTGGTTACCAACTTGCAATCTCTTCTTAAGTTCCTCATTTTCCTTTTTCAACCTATCACAATATCTTCCATGGAAGCCATAAGTTTAGTTAGGAGATCTTCTTCAAAGTCTTCTTTGTTCTCTTCATTTTCTAGGTCTTCTTTAGCCTTGTTGTCATCTCTCTTATCTTTAGTTTCCTTGATGGGTTTTGGATTTTTTTTTTCTTTTTTTCCATCATCCTTTTGACTAGAGATCATTGTTAGTGCCCATTTTGAGGGAAGATCATGAATTTTGTCCCATATGCCTTTTGCTGACGAAATTTTTTCAAAAATGGCCTTCATAGAGTTTCGTAGCCCATCCAAAATTTCCTTTGTTGCTCTTGTATTTTACTCCTTGGATTCTCCTTCCATCATGCTATTAGAAATCACCGATTTCAAGACTTCAATGCCTTGAGTCTTTAAGAAATTCCTCATTCTTGCCTCCCATATATCAAAGTTTCCATCGAACAATGGAGTCTTTGCAAATTGATTGACTTCAATTTCGATGGTTGAGGAAGACACATCTTTAGTAGGATTGGAGGCTTTCTTCCTTGTCTTTGTCATTTGTGTTATAATGATCAACCTTCAAGTTGTTAGGCTTTGAGTGAAGTATTGGCTCTGATAACAATGGTTGGAAATACTAAGAGGGGAGGTGAATCAATATTTCTTTTCAATTGTTACTTTTACCAGTTAGATCATTTATATTTAGAACACAAAATGAACAATGATAGAATAAATACTTTAATTAATTTATTCTTTACAATCAATCAAGTACAATATATGTAGGGCTCCAACCTTAGATGAAGACACCAATCTTCAATTCCCAGACTCCAACCTATATTTTCCAAGCACTGACTTGGACTTCCCGAGGCTCCAAACTCTAAGGCTCCAACCCTATCTTCCAAGGCTCCAACCTTGTCAGTTTGAGGCTCCAACCCTATCTTTGGTACAGGCACCAACCTAGTCTTTGAGGACTCCTATCCTCTAGGGCTCCAACCCACGACTTCAATTCGTCAAGATAGATTCAACAGTTCTTCAAGGCTCCCAATATCCTCTATAATAAGCCTTCACAATATCTTCGCTAACACTTCCCTCAATTATTCTTCAACATGCTTAGCCCATGAATGACAACTTTGTCTTCACATGAAGGTGTCACAACTACTCTTCATGATACCCAAACAATATTTCCAAAGTCACTCCATGATGGCTTTAATCAAGGTCTCCAAGAATGTCACCAAGACCAACTTCTACATTGGTTCAACAAGAAGTCTACAAGGGTTTGTACAAAAACTGCTCCAAGTCTTATGTTCTTCAAGTATTCCCTGCTATTATAATGTTTCTCCAGGACAACAAGGCTCCAAAGTTGCTCATTCAAACGAGATATTTTATGTTGTATTTTCAATGCTTAAGATCTGTGATAATGATGAAACTGATGCATCTGTTCTTCCTTCAATTCTCTGAACTGAATGTGTTCTTCCCTTGATGATGTGATTACACTGTTCTTGATTATGTGGTTGTGCTTTGGTACCGCTTTTACTTCTTGAAATTGTTGTAGGTCACCTTATCTAACAGTGATGATGATGTCCTTACTAATTGATTCTTAAATGATCGAAAAATAATATCTTTAGTACTCCTTCTACTTCACTGCTTTAGATAATGAACCTGTTGTAGCCAATAACTTAACATTGAAACAAGATAACTCACAGATTTGAGATAGTCCAAGATTGCAATCCAAATAACCTGCAATCCGAGAAAACCCTCTGTAATGTTAGCTTCTACAGGAGGCAAGTCCAAGCTCTCTGGACAGAAGCTGCCACAGGTAACTGAACCAATAGCACCGAGTTTCCTTGAAGTCCGAGCTAAGGAGAAACCTATCCACAAGACTGAGCTAATATGAGCCTAAACTAGGCTGCAATACAAGTATGAGGTTCGGTTTAATATAATCACATGTCTGTGCCTTTATTTCACTGATCCTAGCTATAAATGCTAACTAATCTGAGCCTCTATAAGCCTCAGATCATTGGTCCGAAGTTCTTAAATGGGACTGCAAACTACAAAACTGAGTTGTAGTTCCAAGCCACCAATGCTACAACCTAGCCTCCATGGGACTGAAATCTGTAACAAAGATTAGAGTTATGTCCTCCAGAAAATGAGCACAATCCAATGCTGAAAACACAGGTGTATACTTCAGGTTTCAAGATGATTTCCCTAGTCTGAGCTGTCCACTAGCCTGAGGTAACCCAATCACAAATATTTAGCCCAAAACATGATGCCAAAGTCCTTCTCATACTCCTTAATTATGTGCTCAATCTCTGAATCATTTACCGAATTCATGGTTGAAATGAGGTGTTGGATGTCATATTTATATAGGATTTCTACCTTTATTAAAGAGACACGTCTCTTGGTGGGAGGCCGACATGAATGTCTGAGTGTAGGTCGGCTAGCCTTTAAAAATATATATATTCTTGAACTTAAAGAATCATTTTCTCACAAACTGTTGAGAGTTTTGGGGCATGTAAGCGCTCATTGGAAAGAGGAAAAAATCCTCTTTAAGATGGTCTAAGTCTTATTGAGAAAATATGCCTCTATGGCAACAAAAAATATTTTTCTTTGACTCATTAAATTTTACGCATAAAATTTTGGGACAACATGAGGAATGTTTGGGACAATATGACTTTTCCATTGTTTGGCTTCTTCCTCATCATAGGATCATGTAGGATATCCATATCATTCAACAATAGTACAGTGACATGTCACCAACCATAGTACAACATTTATTAATTTTCCATTAGGAGATTTTCAAGTCCTTCATGTCATGTCTTGCCATTAAGTGATTTCCAAGTCCATGTCATGTTTCCAATCATTCTCCATGTCATTAAGACCTTCATCAAGTGCCATCATGTATGACATTATTAAGTGTGGTCATTCATGTATAGTTCAAGCATCTAGGACAAGACATTTTTTTAGTGGCTTGACATCATAATGACATCATTAATAGCTTGACATATTCATTAATGGCATCCTTATAAAACAAGAGGGACTTGTCATTATGAGTAAGGACATCATCACCAAATACATATGGTTATGACATCACAAAAATATTTGCCATCCCCAAACGTTGTTCATCATTATGATCTTCATAATGCACCTTCAATGACAAATATACCCACACAATATAACTAGAATTCTTCTCAGGGCTAGCGGTTGTCCTATTAGAGATATCTCTAGCCAGCAGAAGGAGAATAACCCAAACAAAGCAACCCTCCATCCTTCTTTGAGTGTGAGTCTAAATCAGAGATATTTTGGAGCCCTTGGATGATGAAATGAGGATGAAGGACATCTCTATATATAGGATTTGATGGGGTTTCAAGAGACGTGTCTTTTGGACAACTGAGCCAACATAAGGATGAGACCAACCTTGATTAATTTTCAAATGAGAGAATAAATTCAAAAATCCAATTCTACTTATCCAAATTTGACGATCTTTAGATCAATTTTGGTCCTCTCGAGAAGAGGAATTCCATTGAATTATTATATCCATCAACTAAGCTGACCATAGTGGAATTTGGCCCTAGTTGCCAATTTTAACACTCCCTCTCAACTAGGGAGAATTCCACCTGCCGATCCATCTGCGTGTTGAGATTTTGTGTATTTGGGGCAGCATTAGTTGTGCTCTAGCTCCCAAATTTTGTGGAGGGACTAGAGTACACTTGATCTACAAGACCCAAAAAAGGATTTGAGAAATTTCATTTGATTTAGGAGATATTAAATTGATTAATTATTTTAATGTATTTCCTAAGTTAAAACTTAGGGAACTTAAATAATTAAAGTGAATTTAATTTAATATGTGATGAAATTGTCTTAAGTCACAAGGATCAAGATTTCTTTTAATCTTAGCCATTGATTCAAGATTTGATCGGTCGCTGGTTTCCCAACAAGAAAAGTATAAAGGAAAGGCTTGGGGTCATTTGTAAAAACACACAGAGGCAAAGCACTGAAGCTAAGCTGAGATTCTAAGGCGGGTTTGCTAAGAAATCTTAGAAGTGTTTCAACTGTAGAGAGGGGAATTTAGGCCAAGGGGATGATCTGATCCCAAGGTCTAGAATCAACAAGAGGCAGAGATTAACTCAGAGCAGTGCAGAAGTAGGAGAGTAGCATCAGCAACAAGGATAGCACAGTCCCTCCAAGGACAGGGTGATTTTCAGCAGGAAACCCTCAAAGGGTTACGCAGAGACCCTAAGGGGAAGCATAGGGACTGCGTCACCCAGTCTGGGGTAACGCAACCCTTTCCGGAGCAGCGCTAAGGGTTAGAGGGGCTTCAGAGGTTGATGTAGAGGCTTTCAAGGGCAGCGTTGGGGTTTCTAGGCCCTAATCTTGGCTGAGTTCTGTAAATCCCGTTTGAGGGTGTGGATCAGTCATTATTTTGGCCCTAGATCAGCGAGTGAGTTGTAGATCTAGTATATTCTCTGTCGGGTTTTCCAGATCTGGAACCCAGGCTTGTTGTATTCAGAAAATTCTTAATAATAAAACCCTCCAGCAGCTAGAGACCAGTTTTCCCGCATTGGGTTTTTCCGGGGACTATTTGTCCAGAGATAACTGTGTCACTTTGTCTTTGTGTGCATGAACTTGTTCTAGATCTAGATTGGTGGAGATCTATCATGTGTTTTGCTTCAATTTTAATTATTCAGTTAATAACTTGTCTAAGTAGGAGGAGAATTACCATATTAACAGTAATAATTTCTTCATAAAGTTTAAAGATTCATAAATTTCCACATGGTCTTAGAGGAATTGCAGATCTAGGAGGGTCACTAGCAAGAGACTGAAGGTTATAGCTGCAGAAAGCAGCTGGACAAGCAGCAGAAATGTAGATCTGAAGGGACAACGCAGTTTTCAGAGGCAGATTCACGCAGAGGGAAGGGTGGCGAAGTCTAACGTTGTCTCTTAGAAAAACCACACAATTACTACGCAGAGGCAACTCAGAAACAGTGTTGGATCAGTTTGAAGCCAGCCAGTGTGATTCAGATCTGAATCTGTCAGATCCAGAAAAGACTGCAGAAAAGCTGCAGAAATTCAAAAGGTGCTGGTGGGGTTAATTTTCTAAAGTTTTCAGATCTTTAGCCTTAGCACAAGTGATAAAGAGCGGGAGGAGATCAACTTCTCAGAGAGTTTCTAGCCAAAGGAAACTTGCAGTTTGATCAGAGGATCAAAGAAGAAGTTGAATCATAGTTGATTTGGTAGCTTTCCAAGAAGGGAAATCAGTTGTCAAAGGGAGAAGAAGGTGCCTGTTTCACCAAGGGCCTTAGATCCATTTCTCTAATAAAGAGAAGAGGAAGTTTCGACACTTTCTGAGCAGATGGCTCCTCATGGACTGCGTGATCAGGATAGGTTGGATGGCCTCTCAAACTTTTCAGTTTGGAAGGCAAGGATCCTGATAGTCCTTGAGGCATACAATCTTAGAGACCACGCAGAGCAAACTCTGGCCACATCGACAGATCTGTATCTCCATCGGAATCATAAGGAGGCTGTTGGGCATGCCAAGCGGCTGATTATGGATGGAATCAAGGACCATATTGTACCACACGTAGCTGAGAAGAAGACAACTAACGAGATGTGGAAGGCCTTGACCTCCCTGTATGAGGGAAAATCTGTCCAAAGAAAGATGTTGGAGACTCAGATAAGGTCATTCATGATGGCCAAGGGAAAATACATGGCACATTTCCTCTTTAGACTGCAGTTGATCAGAGATAAGTTGATTGCAACTGGTGCTAAGGTGGAAGATGATGTGATGGTCAAGACTGCCCTCAATGCAATCACAGATGAGTGGGAAACCTTTGTCCAAAGTATCTTGGGTAGAGCGGACCTCCCAGATTAGGACAACTTGTGGTCAATTCTGCGTCAAGAAGAACTCAACAGATTCACCAAGAAGCAGTATAGCTCTGGATCGAGCAAAAAGATGAAGGAAGATGAGGAAGATGCAACCTTGAAATTGAAGAAGTAGCCAAAGAAGAAGAAGGATCTCTTAAAGATCAAGTGCTTGATCCAGGTGGATATTGGTGGCCACCCACCTATTCCACTTGGCCCCCCGCCATTGTCTCTTTCAGTTTTTCAGTTTCGGCATAACTTACTATTTTTAGTAGTTTTTCAGGTCCTGAACTTCCGGAGCCGTTTTGAGGCCCTAAACGACGTTTTTTGGGCATCGTTTTATCAACAAATTTGATCATCTCGAAAGTTGTAGTCCTCGGATAGAGCTTTCTAATGATGTATCATGTGCATCAAATGGAGATAGTATGCCAAAGTTACGTCCCTGGGAAGTTGAAACACCAATTTACCCAAACGGGGCCCATAGTTTTGGCGCTTCATCTCCTAGGGTTAGGTTTTTGGGATGTTTAGGGTTCTCCATTGTTTTCTCAATAATAAATAGGCCCTCGCGCCTCATTGTAAAGCAGTTCAGAGGTCTGTAGCCACCACATCTCTTCTCAGAGATAGCTACCAGTACCCTAGCTAGTTTTATTTCCATTGTCTGTAAGCAAATTTCGGTTCTTTGATATTAATGAAATGAAGTGTTATTTCCGCTGCATCTCTGTATTTATGGTTATGTGTTTATTCTGTTGCGTTCCTGCATAAATCCGGATCAGTGGTATCAGAGCGGTATGCTTTTTCTCGATCCTTCTTTGCATGTCCCCAACGAGGTCGGGGTATAAGGAGCTAGGGCTCGATCTGGTGGAACCTTTGCAAGATCAGCCTCGCAAACCTCGACGGACGCCCATGGGGGACGAAAAGAAAGATGAGGGAGCAGGAGATCCTATCCAAATATTGCTCGAGGAGGCCCTCGAAAAACAAAGGAACGCGATGATGGATAGCTTTGCTCAGATCCTTCAACGGCTGCCCACCGGCGGCGCATCTGCATCCAGTAGCCACTCTGGAGTTGCGACTCCCTTTAAGGTACAAGTAAATTCTGACATTCCCATATTTGAGGGTCAAATAGACGCAGATGCCGTAGATAGATGGTTGAATCTATTAGAAGGATATTTCTCTGTTCATGACTTTTCAGACTAGGAGAAGATTATTTTTGCACTCCTCAAAGCTACCCCCCATGTTAAGGACTGGTGGGAAACCTACTGTGAGAACAAGGACAGGATAGTAAGCTCTGTTCTCGGCATTTGACATTCTTTTCGGCAGTAAAGAACTGATCTTATCCGTGGGGGCATGAACCAGTATGTATTGGACCACTTGTGCCGATATAGGGATCAAGATGTCATGGTGTAGATCCTGTTTCACTGCACAAAGTTGGGTATTTCAAAGAAACACTTGGTGCTTAAATACTGAAATTGTTTGCACAGATACATCCAGGAGGAAATGGAGTTTCTCGACATCTCCTCGCTTAATTACGCTCTAGGTATCTTTGCCAAGTGTGAAATTCAAACGAAGAAAGACTTTGGATGCGAATCCAAAAGCAGAAGAGTGCTTCCAAGCCATGAGAACAAAGGGCAAACCAAAACATAGCTGGCTAAAGACAACTCATCGAAGCCACAAGAAAAGAACAGCACCGCAAAGCCAAAGAAGGACATGGGAAAGTGGTGTGAGTTCCATAAGAGCTTCACTCACAACACAAGTGAGTGTCGGGCCAAGCAGTCGCTAGTGGCCGAGATGAGGGCTTCTGAGTCAGATGCATGCTCTGACTCCGAATCAGAACCTGAAAAGGGGAATGAGAAAGGGAAACAGATTATTGATGCGGAGCCCAACGCCACTGTTGCCACTACAAAGGTCCAGAAGGAGGAACCGGAAGATCCAGAGGAGGAGGAACGTCTCTTCCACTCCCAGATGTGGGTAAAGGGCTCCCCTGTACAGTTCATTGTCGACAATGGGAGCGAAAAGAACCTCATTTCAGCAGACGCCGTGAAGCGGTTGGGCTTGCCGACCACAGCTCACCCACATCCATACACCATCGGGTGGCTTCACCAAGGACGAGATCTCCGCGTCAGCCAGCAGTGCCGCCTTCCCTATAGCATCAAGGCCTTCACGGATGAGGTATTATGTGACGTTGCTCCTATTGATGTTTCTGATGTATTATTAGGACAACCATACTTGTGGAAGCGTCATGCTGTGTATGAGTCTCGACCTCGTGCTGTTATTATTACTTTGGGAGATAAGTTGTACAGGATACCAGAGGTACCACCTCCTGCCGCTATCTCTTTGGTTACTGCAAAACAATGCAGTAAGCTCATTTCCCAAACCAGGAAATTCGTTTTCCTGATGATCCGCCCCCAGGGCAAGAAGAAGACTATGGCCACGACCTCCAGACAGGGCCCCTCTGCACGACAACAACAAATGGATAAGGTCGTGGAGGAGTACGGGGACATCTTCACCTCACCCACAGGGGTTCCTCTGCACTGCCAGGTCAAGCACCCGATTGATCTGACCCCAAGTGCGCCGCTACCCAATGGACCGATCTATCGACGCTCTGTTCTGGAAAATGATGAAATCAAGAGGCAGATTCAGGAGCTGTTGCAGAAAGGTCACATCAGACCAAGTTCATCACCCTGTGGGAGCCCGATCGTGTTGGTACAGAAGAAGGATGGGACGTGGAGACTATGTATTGACTATCAGGCGCTGAACAAGATCACTGTCCGGAATAGGTACCCAATCCCATGGATTGATGACCTTCTGGACCAACTCAAAGGTGCAAAATATTTCAGCAAGATCGACCTGAAGTCTGGGTATCACCAGGTACCAATTGAACCCTACGATGTGTGGAAGACTGCCTTCAAAGCCAAGGAAGGCCTTTTCGAATGGCTGGTCATGCCTTTCGGGTTGACGAATGCTCCCGCCACCTTCATGAGGATGATGGATGACATCTTACGGCCATTCACCAACTCATTTGTAGTAGTGTACTTGGATGATATTCTGATCTTCAGCCAGACTTGGGAAGAGCACCTTCACCACATCCGACAAGTCCTCCAAACACTGCGGCAACACAAGTTGTGTGCCAATTTGGAGAAGTGCACTTTTGGCATGACCCAGGTTCAATATCTGGGATAAATTATTGATGAAAGGGGGTGCATGTGGATCCAGCCAAGATCCAAGTCATTCGGGATTGGCCAGCCCCGACTACTATAACAGAGCTTCGCAGCTTTCTGGGTCTTGCTAATTTCTACCGTAGATTCGTGTTGGGATTCTCTCATATCACTTGGCCCTTGAGTCAAGTCACCAAAGGAGGAGCGGGAGCAAAATTCTTTTGGTCGGAACCTCAACAGAAGGCGTTCAAAGAATTGAAAAATCGCCTCTGTTCTGCCCCAGTGCTCACCTTACCAGACTTGCAGCAGCCATTTGAGATCGAGACAGATGCCTCTGACTATGCTATTGGGGCAGTTCTTACTCAACGGGGACATCCAGTGGCATATCACAGTGAGACATTGTCTGAGACAGTTCGCAAGTATCCCACCTATGACAAAGAAATGTATTCCATTGTGCAAGCCTGTCGACAATGGAAGCATTACATTTTGGGGAAGGAAACAATCATCCACCCAGACCACCGGCCCCTGCAGTTCATACAGACACAAGGGAAGTTGCAGAATGATCGCCATCAGAAGTGGTCCACATATCTGCAACAGTTTCATTTGAACATCAAGTACGAGAAGGGTAGCACCAATAATGTTGCAGACTGCCTCAGCCGACCACCGATCGTGGCGCTCACCACCGTGCTCAACTCTTGTGGGCACGAGACTTCTGATTGGCCGCTTCTCTATGAGAGTGACCCAGAAGTCGGCCACACTTACAAGGCACTCTTGGGGGGCACGCAAGTTCCAAATTTTCACCTCCAAGATGCACTTTTATGTCACCTGGGACACCTTTGTGTTCCTTCAAGCGGGCGTGCCAAGATGATATGGGAAGCACACTACAGTCGAGTCGCTGGGCATTTCGGGGTCGAGAAAACAGTAGCAATACTACAGAAGTATTTCTATTGGCCGAACCTTCGAAAGGATGTCGAAAAGCACATCAGATCCTGCACTGCTTGTGCCATTGCCAAACCGACCATCAAGAAGCAAGGCCTATATACTCCTCTACCTACCCCTAGTCGACCTTGGGAATCCATCTCCATGGATTACATGTTGGGCCTGCCTTCTACTAAGCATGGAAATGACTGTGTTTTTGTGGTCGTCGACAGATTCTCGAAGATGGCCATTGTGGCGGCCTGCAAGAAGAATATCACAGCAGAAGCCACTGCTAAACTCTTCTTTGAACGAGTGTGGGTGCACTTTGGGATCCCACAGTCTATCATATCAGATCGGGATAGCAGGTTCCTCGGCAAATTTTGGTCCAGCCTATGGTCAATGTTGGATACCAAGCTCACCAAGTCCACAGCTTTCCATCCCCAAACAGATGGCCAGACAGAGGTCGTCAACAGAATGATTGTACACATTCTGCGCATGTACAATTCAAAGCATCCACGCACATGGGACGAGAGCCTCCCTTATGTACAACATAGTTATAACCGGGCTCTCCACGGTTCAATTGGCCATAGCCCCTTTCAGGTGGGCTTGGGATTCCAGCCACTATGTCCCATTGACGTAGCCATGCCATTTGCAGCTGCTCAGGCCGATTCAGCGCACGTCCAATCTGAAGTTGACAAAGCAAGTAGCTTCATCGAGCGCATTCAACACATCCGCCAACAGGTTCATGATATATTGGACAGAGCCAATGCGAAGTACAAGCAGCGCCATGATCAACCGGGTGCCACACCACTTCCAGGTGGGCGACAAAGTATGGTGCCACACAGCTCGGGTGAGCAATGTGGGCTGCGGAAAGGAAGCCTCCTTTGGATCTCATGGCCTTTCCGATACGGGCCATACACCATCACCAAAGTGCAGCGGGGAGCAATCGCACACCGACTTGGTATTCCCCACCATTCAGCAGTGCACCCGATCCTATTGGAAACCCTTGGTCATGCCCCACCTCCCTCCGCCCGGACATTGCGAACAACTCACCCACTTGATTAAACTGAGCGCATGGGCAGACACACGGGTGTATCATAGACTGAAAAATTAAGAACACTCGCCAACGAGAGGATCAGCTGTGTCGAGTTTGTCCACGGCAGCAACTCCTGCACCAAAGAAAGTGGTTCACCAGGGACCAAGTTCAGCAGAAATTTCCTCATCTCATGGAGGAACTTAACGCAATGGGGACCATTGCTTCCTAAGGGGGGAGGAATGATCCAGGTGGATATTGGTGGCCACCCACCTATTCCACTTGGCCCCCCGCCATTGTCTCTTTCAGTTTTTCAGTTTCGGCATAACTTACTATTTTTAGCAGTTTTTCGGGTCCTGAACTTCCGGAGCCGTTTTGAGGCCCTAAACGACGTTTTTTGGGCATCGTTTTTTCTAGCGAATTTGATCATCAAATTTTTCTTGAAAGTTGTAGTCCTCGGATAGAGCTTTCTAATGATGTATCATGTGCGTCAAACGGAGATAGTATGCCAAAGTTACGTCTCTGGGAAGTTGAAACACCAATTTACCCAAACGGGGCCCATAGTTTTGGCGCTTCATCTCCTAGGGTTAGGTTTTTGGGATGTTTAGGGTTCTCCATTGTTTCTCAATAATAAATAGGCCCTCGCGCCTCATTGTAAAGCAGTTCAGAGGTCTGTAGCCACCACATCTCTTCTCAGAGATAGCTACCAGTACCCTAGCTAGTTTTATTTCCATTCTGTCTGTAAGCAAATTTCAGTTCTTTGATATTAATGAAATGAAGTGTTATTTCCGTTGCATCTCTGTATTTATGGTTATGTGTTTATTCTGTTGCGTTCCTGCATAAATCCGGATCAGTGCTTCCAGTGTGGTGAAATGGGACATTTTGCCAGCAATTGTCCCGAGAAGAAAAATGATAAGGAAGCATCTTCTTCCAAAGCAGCTGTGGCAGATGATGGGTCAGGAGATGATGTAGCCATGAGTGCTCATGAACCACGGAGTTGGGGTGACATGGATATGTAGAGGAGCTACATAGAAGTAAGGCGGGATCCTTGAGCAGCTCATCTCTTGGATCACATGCGAGCTACAACCTTAATACAGTAGCGGGACAAGTGGAGCAATGGGTGCATAGATCACACATAAAACAAAGGCAGAGGCAGATCTGAAGACTGGAAGGAGCAGTGCAGAGCAAGGCAGCAACAACGTAGAAGCAGTAGCAGCGCAGAGGTTGATGTGACTTTAGCAACGTAGAGCAGAGCTATTTACGCAGCGCAGAGCTGCAACAACGCATAAGAATTCAGAGGGGCAATGCAGTGCATCAGTAGTGCGAGAGTTTTCAGCACAAGGGGCTGCTATGACTTCAGTAGTGTAGAGGGAGTCTGCTTACGCAGTGCAAAGTTGTAGCTGTGCATCATCCTTCAGATGCCAGCACAGATATGTAGCCTATGGAGCTTCAGTGATGAGGATGTAGCCAATCTGACTTGTCTGTCAAAGATTGGGCAAGAGATTCAGTTGTTTCTCTTAACAACTGAAGTTGCAGTGCATCAAATCAGCAGTGGCAGTGCTATGAGCAGCACAGATGCAACATATTGAGAGGAAGCTATCGTACAGAGGTTGCAGTGGCAGTGGCAAAGTCATGGGTAGCAGTACAAAATGGTAGCAACAGTGCAGAGTTGAGTGGCAGCAGGCCAAGCATCAACAACACAGAACCAGTGCCCAAAATCATGTAATGCATAGTGTGATGTATTGCTAGAGCACACACTTGATGCTAAGGAGTGTTGAGATTTTGTGTATTTGGGGTAGCATCAGTTGTGCTCTAGCTTCCAAATTTTGTAGAAGGACTAGAGTACACTTGATCTACAAGACCTAGAAAAGGGTTTAAGAAATTTCATCTGGTTTAAGAGAGATTAAATTAATTAATTATTTTAATGTATTTCCTAAGTTAAAACTTAGGGAACTTAAGTAATTAAAGTGAATTTAATTAAACATGTGATGAAATTGTTTTAAGTCACACGGATCAAGCTTTCTTTTAATATTAGTCATTGATTCAAGATCTAGTCATGGTCATTGGTTTCCCAACGAGAAAAGTATAAAGGAAAGGCTTAGGGTCATTTGTAAAGACACACAGACGCAGAGAATTAAAGCTAAGCTGAGATTCTGGGCGCGTTTGCTAAGAAATATTAGAAGTGTTACAGCTGTAGAGAGGGGAATTTAGGCCAAGGGGATGATCTGATTCCGGGGTCTAGAATCAGCAAGAGGCAGAGATCAGCTCAAAGAGGCAACGCAGAAGCAAGAAAGCAGCAACAGCAGCAAGGACAGCGCAGTTCCTCCAAGGACAACGTGATTTTCAACAGGAAACCCTCAGATGGTTACCCAGAGATCCTAAGGGGCAGCGTAGGGACCGCGTCACCTAGTCTGGGGTAACGCAGGCATTTCCGGAGCAATGTTGAGGATTAGAGGGGCTTCAGAGGTTGACGAAGAGGCTTTCAGGGGCAGCGCTGGGGTTTATAGGCCCTAATCTTGGTTGAGTTCTGTAAATCCCATTTGAGGGTGTGGATCAGTCATTATTTTGGCCCTAGATCAGCGAGTGAGCTGTAGATCTAGTATATTCTCTGTCAAATTTTCTAGATCTGGAACCTAGGCTTCTTGTATTCAAAAAATTCTTAATAATAAAACCCTCCAGCAGCCAGAGACTGGTTTTCCCGCATTGGGTTTTTCTAAGGACTATTTGTCTAGAAATAACTGTCACTTTGTCTATGTGTGCATGAACTTGTTCTAGATCTGGATTGGTGGAGATCTGTTATGTGTATTGCTTTGATTTTAACTTGGATTTATTCAGTTAATAACTTATCCAAGTAGGAGGAGCATTACCAGATTAACAGTAATAAGATTCAGAAATTTCCACACTACGGTCACTGATCATCATGCCATCCTGTCATCATGAATCATCTATGTCATCTCTACTCTGCTGAAACCTGATATGAATAATAAAGAAGAATTGATCGAGAGTGAGTCACAAGACCTTGCTACTCTCTACTGACAAAAGTCAGTCCAGAGGTAGAACCTCAATTAATCCAAGATCAGGTTGTAGAACACCATACATCTTAGCATAGGGAGTACGACAATACACGATGCGTCCATTGGTAGTGCTAAGGTCCCTATCCTCATTTTCCAACTCATTGGCCAGATGAGAGGTACTTCCCATTAGTCTCAGACTACATGGGTAGGATGATGTAGGAACACCAGCAGGGAAAGAATATATCACATCCTACACATAATCACATGTAGGGAAAGGATGAACCACATCCTACAAACACACATCACAATCACATGTAGGGTAAGGATGAACCACATCCTACAAACACATATCATAACCATATGTAGAGAAATGATGAACCACATCCTACATGCATGCAAAACACAGACAGTAGGGAAAGGATGAACCACGTCCTGCACGCATGCAAACCAACAATAGTAGGAAGAATCCTACACACAGGGAAAGGATAAACCACGTTCCACTGACATGCTAACATATGCCTATATGCATCTCTCACTAGGGTACCCAAAGGAGAAGGTAAACCACTTATCCTGCTCATATGCCATAGGGGAAGGTGAACCACTCACCCTACACACATGTCAACCACCATGGGTTATCATAGGGGAAGGTGAATCACTCACCTTGTATACAGTGCACCACTAGGGGAACGTGAACCACTCACCCTATGGTCGCTTACATCTCATTAAGTACCCCAAGCCCCCAAGAGCTCTCAGAGCTCAATCTTCAATCAAGGATCCCTTCTTGTAGGGAATAGTGCGAAGCTGCTTTAAAAAAGATCAAGATTGGATCTTGATGATGATATTGATAATCGAATTGTCAATGGGAGCCTCATAGCTCTACCCAGCATATAGACAAATACAGTTCTTTCTACAGACATTCTGATTTACAGCAGAGATTATAGAAGCACATAGAAATCCTGCACATCTAGATGAAGAAGAACTAGCTCCCTCTAACTCAGGGAGACCACAAGCCTCAACTTTTCTTACCAAAGTGCATAGTGTCTATTAGACAGCCTGCTTATCATTTGATTAGTCCTCTTACACATGCCCTAAAACATGTAAGTTTATTGTTGTACCATATGTGAAATGCTGGATCTTCTTCCGTAATATTCAGCAAAGGTGTGCACAAAAAATGGCTCACTGAAGAGCTACCTCACATGGCTTCAAGCTAACTACTTCGCTATATAACCCAAACGAATCTTCCAGACTCCAGGCATAAAATAAGATGAATCATGGCATTTTACTATGCATCATACTGTGCTTCAGCAATTTTGATAGTGTACCTAAGAGCACCTGCAAGATGTCTTGGATCAATAACTTATCCTTAAAACTGAGGAAGTCATCAACTCCTAATTCATGGCTCCTCCCTTTGAAAAAGAGACCATTCCCAAAAAGTTATCTGCAACCGGTTGTAATTACATGAACAACTTTCTTAAAATAATCAATGGGCAAAAGGAGTTTATTAATCCATTCAATCATAGCCTTTCCCAGTTTTCTGTAATACTACTACTCCCTTTAATCTTTTAGAAGATATGTTCGAAAAAGAATGGAGGAAGACAGTCATCAACTACAGCTGCATCATTATAGAGCAAGGACAAGATTACTGCAGCCATCTCTTTTCTTGGTGAATCCTGTAAATGAAGACTTTGAACAGAATCAAATCTTAAAAAAAAAATATTTCTTAATTAACTTTAACTCTTTTCCTTTGAATTCCTCCTGAGATTCAGATATACTCGGTCAAGGGCCTGAAGTGAGATGCCAAGATCTTGGTCTTCAAGAAAGAAGACTCTAGGCTAAGATGCAACACTTACTGTTATTATGCTGAGAGACAAGCGGTTTACTTCAAAAATGCCTTCCAAGTTATGAGAACTGTCATTTGGAGGCGGCAAACCTGAAAATTTCTTGCTACGATACAGATTTGTCCAGAGGGAATTTCTGCTTAATCTAAAGTTATAATGAAATATGACATCACGCTGTGACTTCATGTATAATCGATGTCACCTTCGTCATGTTTATAATGCAGTCACAAGGGTGCTGCTGTAGTATCCGAACCCATATCCTTAGCTGTTTAAATTTCTTAATCTAAGAAATCTTACATTGATAAGCGCCCCCCGGTTCAAATGAAAAATATCTCATGATTCCACGCAACACGTACCCTGGGATTCGATCAAGGTAACTGGGGCACCCTCAATTTTCAATTTAGCAATCAGCATGCTTATGGTCATAACCACAGTGTGTTTTCCTTTAAATACGTCACAATCAATCTGTAAAATATGTCAAAAAAATACGATTGCTCATAAAATGCTAATCAGAACAACAATCCTTCTTGTTGATTGTCAAAATCCAGTGATAAAAATTATATCACATAATTCAAACAAACTTACCAGTGAGAAATCCCTATCCAATTTTGGACCCCAAAATATTACTGAAATGGGTCAAGAACCACCAAATCGACCCAGAAATATTGTACAAATAAGTCAAAAACCCTTCAGAGGATTCTAAAATAACTGTTAGATTAATAAATTCAAAATCAACATGAGCGTATAAGAAGATTATCAATATATTTTATTTTAATAATATAGAAATTTAATTAAATGATTTTTTTAATCATAGAAAAAATTAACTTGATATAATTTATAATTTACAATTTACAATCTAGTTATCAAACTAGTAGTAAGTGGATAGTCATTTTTCCAAATACAAACGGACTCATCATTATTATTCAAAATATACTATAACACAGGCCACTTAAAATTACCTGAATACTTTTATCAAAATTGCAATTTTAAATTAACAAAATTATATTTTAAAAATACAAAATGAATTTAACACCTGGAAACGTCCACAATACAAAAATGCAATTAACATATGTGAGATACAATTGACTCCCGATAAACAGAGAGGATTTATTCAATCTTGGGTATTTTATTTAACTGATAAGGTGATTCCGATTACTAAAATTAAAAAGAACAAGATATATAATTCAATCATTTTAATAAAAAGTCCAAAGATTTTTCAATCTGCAACTTTGAATAATAATATTCTTAACAAATCTTTCCTGTTGAATAAAGCAGAGTAGTAGCTCAGAAACGTTCACAACAAAAATCTTTATCTTCATATATCCTCAATAATCACAGAAACTTGAACACTGCACTAATAATAATGTTCTAATTAATTTGGCTATTACTGTCGATCAATCAAAAATTATTTGGGTTAGCATGATGTGTTTGAGAAATAGGCGGTGGACACAAGGCGTGAATGACATCCGCCATTTTCATCCTTAAAAATCGATTCTCCTCAATCAGTTTCTGCTCAATAACCGTTCTCTCCTCTATGCTCCTCCGCACAGCCGCGTTCCTTCTAGCCCTCACCCGCACTATTCCCAGTTCCATTTTCTCTTCTAATTCTTGTAATTGTGCAGCGTCCAATCCTGTTAAGTTTTCTAGCATCAGCTGCAGTTGTTCCACCTGAAGAAAACAAAAACCAAAAAATACAGCGTTAGCTGTACCCGTCAATGAGCCCAAAAAAATCAGAACACAACTAATCTCCTATAAAATAGCCACCCTTCTTTGTCTGGCATGGCATTTTCTTTGAACCAACTTTTTTTTTAATGGTTGTCTTCCAAATTGTGTTGTAAGTTCCACTTCTAGTTTCTTAAATTATATTGTGAGAGTTTTTTATTTTAGTTTCTAAAATTACAGTGTGAGAGTTGTGGTGATAAATGCTTAAGTTTTTTTAGTTACTAATATAGATGTATCTTAATTTCAAATGTGTCGAAGTTTTTTTATGTACTAATTTAGATGTATCTTAATTTCAGATGTGCCAAGTACTAAGAGGGACCTTTCTCTGAAGATGAAAGTCTTTTTTCAATGTAAAATTGATAAATGAATTGATAAAAGTACTCAAATGAATTGATAAATGACGTGGTGTCGTGTATCATTTGATGCAGGAAGCCGTGAAGATTTCAACCGTTGGCTGAACTCATGTGAAATCTAAAAATCCATTTCGTTTCAACACATGGTCACTGGGGTAGAGACTGCAGTTTGAATTTGAGTCACGTTTGAAAATGATAGAATCCCAGTATAGATCATATCATGCCCATTGTCTGCTACGTAGCATAATATTTCTCCAACTTGTTTATGTGAGGCCGGCTCAACGAAGGATCGTGCCCCTTGACAAAGGGTAGATACATATATATTCAAGCGAATGATTTGATGTATGTGCAAAACACAAGGAGCTCAAATGAACAAGACAAGTCGCAAGACACAAATAAGACGCAGACCACAACAATGAAGAGAATCGAATACGGACAGAAACAAGCTAAGGCTCGTTTGACCGAGCAATGACGAGGTAAGGTTTCTGGTTTTCTGTACGAGGGTTGGGCTTTGCATATCGCAAGTTCTGTTTAAGGTGCGAACTCTGCACAGAGTTGTGCATGGGTTTGTCTAGAGTTATTTTTGGTTGGTTTATGGTTTAGGTGTGAGCCAAGGCTACGCATGGCCTATTTTATAGTTCTATTGTAATCTGTTTGGACAACTTGTTTGCAGCGAATGTCCAAGGTTCAGCCACAGCCGGTCTCTTTGTAAATTGTTGGGAAAACTCTTGAAGTGTTGCAGTAATAACTTTGTAAATTGCTGTAAAAACTCGAGTGTTGAAGTAATAAAAGAAGGGGAATATGTTGTTGGGAGTTCCCCCTCCCATATTGTAAAAGTTGTGCACTTGTATATTGAAGCTTATATTGTTGTTGCTATTTACTGTTGAAGTGTTGTTTTACATTGAAGATTGTTCTCTTGTGAAGTTAAGCGAAGTAAATGTGAATGAATGAAATAAATTGAGAATTGACCAAGTATTGAAGCTAAACGAAGGTCTATCGCTGAGCTTAGGTAAAATACTAATTCCGCAAGTAGGTTTATCAAGTTAGAGGTTAGAGGCATAGTCCAACTATTAGTAAACCTAAGTTGGTCACAACCATTAGGAAGAAGTTCCAATGTTTTGAAAATCGCAATCGGGATTAAATCAGTGAGGGGAAAAAATCAGAAAAATTTGTAAAAATCTGGTAAAAATCGGCACATACAAAAATATTCATTTTTTTTCAATTTTTTTAATATCTAAAGCACCCACAACATAAAATAAATGCATTGACACATAAATATGAAAAAAAACTAATATATAAGACGTGTAATATCATGTCTAGTGCTACATCACACATAATAGTGAATCATGTCTTGAATACTGAGTCCTGAGTCTCAACTTAACCTCAAAATATCAATAAAAAATATAATAATGTATCTCATATCATGAGTCATAATGTTATATACAAAGGAATGCACCAAATAACCTATACTACTGATTTCCTCTGCCCCTCTTGCGAGAAAATGTAACAGCTTTCCCTCTAGACGAAGAAGCTGGCGGGGCTCACAATGGACTTTGTTGTGCTCCAGATCCTGAAGCACCAGGAGCTAAAGTAGGCAGACCACGTCCTCTACCGGTAGCAAGGGTGGGTGGTGTCACCTCCTCCTCCTGTTGTTGCTCCTCCTCCTCCTCCTCATGAAACTCATCATTGATTCATCGCTACTAGAAATGGGATCATCAACAAGAGATACATAAACATCATCTAGCTCAAAGTCTTTAGACTTGGATTGCTCAACCTTATAACATGATAGAAATTGAAAAGTTTAACATGCCTAACCAATGATTTTGGTTTGAGTGAAGGGTTCATCTCCTCAACCTTAAAATGCGGTAGAAAAAGATTAACATGCCTAACCAGTTGTTTTCCTTTGAGTGAAGGGTACATTCTTGTTAAGGCCACAGTAGGGGAGTTCAAAAATCAATACCACCAACATCAACAAAGTTCAACAATCAATGCCACCAACATCAAGGTTCTTAAAGGACTTCATACTCTTGATCAAATGCCAATCTCATACCCTTACACATAATAGAATCAAATGGAAACAATGCAAATCCCCAAACCATGAAACTTTGAAAACCATTAAGTCTGCTGAATTTTGAGTGAAATCTAAAATTCTAGTTTCTCCATATGAAATCCAATGAGGTCGAAACCACTCTTAAACATCCTGAGTCATTTCATGGTAATGTTAAAAATTTAAGTAAAAGGATGAAAATGAAAAATAAAGGAAATATCACTTTTCTTTAAGAATTTAACATTACCATTCACTGCCAACAGGGTGTGTCAACAAAAATGACAAAAAAAAAATTGATTTTTGAACTTATAGGGTTGCTGTTTGATAGGCCCACGATTTTTACCAAAAAATCGTGATTTTTTCCCAATTAGCGATTTTTTCAAAAAATCGTGCTTAACATCGCCGATTTAATCGTTTTGTTGAAAAAATCGCGATTTAATCGCGATGTTCAAACCCATGGGAAGAACACATGTTGGTGCTGCACACCCAGGGGACTTAAGAGATGTATGGTCGGAGGGCGCCCTATGGGTTCGTGACAGGTGGTATCATAGCTTCATTTGCAAGGAAGCATTTCAAAGCAAATTTAGAATTTCATAAGGACTTATTGCAGGTTGCATATGGTGCTTATCAAAGAACAAATTCAACGAATAGAGAACTTGGAAGAAGAGTCGAAGCCAATTAAGGAGATTGCCTCTCACCAAGGTGAGATGTTAGAAGGAAGTGAGACTCAAGATCTAGGCTGGGAGATAATTCAAAAAGTTTTGTGAAAGGTTAATGGGATGTCTATCAAGGTTGATGAGATGTCTACCAGGGTTGAAAGAATAGAGGAGGATGTAAGAGACCACTCTATGGTGAAAGATGAAGCAGTGGAGAGAGTCAAAAAGTTGGAAGACAATTTGGAGGACTTGTTCATGTTGAGAGATGAACTTGTGATGTTGAAGAAGGTGGTTGGATAGGGTTTGTTCAACAACCTCGTGCAAGTGAAAGTGAAAGAGCTAGAATCGTACAATGGTGTGAGAAATGTGAAGATAATTGGAAACTTTGCTTGGGATATTGTGTAGTATTTGGATCATTTTGGGATCACTTCTGAGGAATCGATGATGAAGACTACTATGTTGTTCTTAACAAAGGATGTGAAAATCTGGTGGAGAAAAAGAGTGAAACATTTTTCTTTAGGAAACGATGTTGACGACAATACCACATGGGAATAGTTGAAGGAAGCCTTTACGGTACACTTTGGTTTGTAAGTTGAAACTTGGGATGTGTTACCCACAATTTTGTGGGTAATATCTCTAGGAGAAAAAAAAATTCCATGATGGTCCTCAGTCGGCAGCCAACAGCCGCTTCAAACCAATTAGCTCGTTGTTCCATTTTTCTGCCACTTGAGCCAACCATGTGGTTCTTCACCCATCTGTCATGATTGTATGTTTGAAGGTGGGCCTCTCAAACCTAAAGGTAGTTCTTACCATTTCTTAATTGATTATTTTAGTTTTTTTATCATGGAAACTCTTGGGCATGGACTAATGGGGGGATTCAGCAGAAAAACTAGACTAGGTCTGTGTTCTTGTCCCTTAGGTCTTTTTTAAGATGTTAAACTTTAACCCTAGTCCCGTGGGATCTCTTTTATCAACCATTAGGCTTCTGGGATGGTATTACATGGGGAACCCTGATTTTAGATGCGTGGTCTCGCTCCTCAACTCACATATATTACTCCCCTTCCACTTGTTATAACCCCTCTCATCACTTCTCCCACTTGGTTCCACATTCTTCCCTTGGGTCCACATAGGGTCAGCCATCCCTCCCCCTTGCCCACATCTTGGGTTGGGTTTGGAACGATGCCCCAAAGGTTGATGTAGAAAGAAAAGAAAAAGCATAATTGGCCACATTCAACAGGGAATTTGTACCACAAAATGCAAAAGATGGTTGGGACAAAAACATTTGAGCACGTGGGCAATAACCATTACATGAGCTCTACCCCATTCCATGGCCATCACCCTGGTCACTCAGGAACCCATGATTGTCCCAACCCTTGGTGGGCAATGAATTTCCCCACTTTAAAAGAAGGAATTCACTACTATACTTTACACATCACGCTCTCATTCCTGTAGCCCCGGGCAGTTAATCAAAGAAAAATCATAAAAGACAAAAGGTATATGAAGAAGGGTGGAAAAATCAAGGTTGGGGTAATTCATGTACCACGATTTCTCCCTCTTACACATTATTTACCAAAGTGCGGGCTTCCCTTTTATTAGCTACCCTTGTATTATGACATGTGACCTAGGTTGTCCCCCCTTCATCCCCTACTCTGTTCCATCATTATAACACATGCCACCACCATTTGACGGATGTACCATGAACATACCATCCCCTTTAGAAGCAGAAACTACCTAATAGGATGCTCGGTTAACCCCACTTAGAGTTTGGAGATAACACTTGCCAAATCCCACTATTGAAGGGCATGCCATTATGAAGTGCCCACTTGTTCTCCCTGGTTTGTAAACTCTTTTACTGACTTCTTTAATGGCTCGATTCATGATTTATTATAAAAATTAATTATTTTAATGGGGACCCTAAGTGTAACTTCGGAAAATTAAATAATTAAAAGGTATTAATAAAACAAAGTGAGAATGATTTAGAAAACGAAGATCGAGTCATGTTATAATCTTAGCCGTTTATTAGATATCTAATCTCAGTCATTGATTTCTCAACGAGAAGACTATAAAGGAAGGCTTGAGGGTCATTTGGAAAGACACACCCAATGAATCTAATGATCGAATTCTTCTGACAGAGCAAGTGCTCAGATGAAGATCAGATCTAAGTGATTTAGTGCAATGAGGGTCAAAAGCAGTAATTGGTCGGAGGATCTTCTCCGGGACCAAGAGTACATAACAGAGAGGCAGCAGAGACAACAGAGGAAGCAGCGCAACCACCAGGAATGGTGACGTAGTCCCCAGAAGGGGTGACGCAGGCCCATGCAGCGACTGCGTAGTGTTTCCAAGAGACAGTCCAAGTTTTGCTAGAGATTGGGGTTTTTGAGCCAAGAGGGCTGAAACTTGATTTTCTGAGAGTCAGATTGAGTTAGAGAGGAGGTGATGTAGTCCACAGCCATCCTCACCAAGGCCTATGCTTCTATTGCGTAGAGGCAACACAGAGGGAGCTAGGGTTTCACCAGTTCAAATCCGGATCATTTGGGACTTGCAGTGTGAGGTAAAACTCACTATTTTTTGTCTGACGTGATTTCTCAATATTGGAAGCCATCAAGGCATCTAGAGATTGTATTCAGAAAATTGCTACTTAAGAATACAAAACCTCAGATTTGTTGCACCGGTTTTCCCGCATTAGGTTTTTTCAGGGACTTAGTCCAAAATAAAGGTGTCCTATGTGTGATTGATTTCTTGCTCAGTTTCCTTGTTTCAAAATCATATTTAATTAAGTGTAGGTTGCTTTTGTAGGTTGCTTTAGCAGTTTACTTCAATCATTCATGATGCATTCTGAATTAATTTTGTATATGTAATTTACATAATAGAAGTAAACTCAGATAGTTGCAGTAGGATTCCTAAGATTATCAGATCTAGGAATTTTCATATGGTATCAGAGCATTTGATGTGAAACAGGAAGAGAAAATCTGAGCACTGAAGTGAAGGCCAAATTGTTGTAGTAGCAGTAGATCGAATCCCCAGAGGGATTGTGCAGTTCTAGCCAGGAGGGTTAAATCCTCGAGGTTGTTTCTCTTTGAGTGAGTTGACTGAGAGGAAAAACTTCTAGATTGAGATTTTGCCAAGGCAAATGGAGCAGTGTAGAGCCGGAGGGACCCAGATTTTCTGCAGGTAGCTGTTGGGTAGAGAAGCATCAGAAGAAATAAAAGAGCACATAGCGGGGAATTCTTCCTCAGTGAGTTCCTAGCCGAGGAATTCAACATTTTTCCAAGATCTGAGCAACCGATCTGGGCAGCAGATCTACGTGCTCCAGAAGGAGTGCGTAAGTCTGCCTAGTGTTGCTCAGAGGGGGAAGAAGAGGGAGTGGTTCAATAGTTTTTGGCTGAGATGGCATCTCATGGTCTTAGAGATCAAGACCAGTTGGAGGGTTCCTCCAACTACGTAATCTGGAAGGAAATGATCCAAATTCCTTCTAGATGAATATGATCTCAAGACGTTCGTGGTGAATGTGGTTGATGTACCTTCAGATCTGGATCAACTTAAGAAGTATAGGTCTGATATGGAAAAGGCCAAGAGGATGATCCTTGATGGTGCCAAGGATCACATAGTCTCTAATGTCGCTGGAAAAAACACCGCCAAGGAGATGTGGGAGGCCTTTTCCTTGCTGTACGAAGGAAATTCTGAGCATCGGAAAATGTACATGGAGTAGAGGCTCTGGATGATCCAGATGTAGAAGGGGGAGTGAATTGCTTCGTTCCTTACGAGACTTAAGTAGATTCAAGACTTGTTGGCAGCCGTGGGATCCACCCCATCTTCGAAAACTATGGTGAGGCTAGCCCTTAAAGCAATCACAAAGGAGTGGCAAATTTTTATCCAAAGCATTTTGGGCAGGGCTATGCTTCCTAGTTGGGAGCAGATGTGGTCAACATTTCAGGAGGAAGAGCTGAGCAGAGATCTAGTCATGTGCAAGCTTGATGGTAGCAGCGGAAGCGGATCTAAGAGATTGGAGGAGGAGGAGAATGCAGCCCCGCATCGAAAGGGCAACAATGACAACAGAGACAAAAGAGAGATGTCTCGAAGGTGAAATGCTTTAGATGTGGTGAGATGGGCCACTTTGCATTACAATGTCCTTTGAAGAAAAAGGACAAGGATGAGAAGCACAATCCAGAAGTTGCAGCCGCAAACATTGAGCAGGATGAGTTCGCCATGTGTGCCCATGCTTCTCCAGGTGAGAAGTGGGGTGATATTGAAAAGTAGTTCACTTTGAACTTCAGTTGGGTAGGATCCTTGAGGAGCCCACCGCATGGATCATTACCTTGCTATGGGAGCCCATATTTGCAGTAGCGGGATGGAGGAGTCTTCAACGGAAGCCGAGGAGTGATGGAGACGACATTGCAGTAGGTAGCAACGCCTATTTTTTGAGCAGTGGAGAGCAGAGCAACAACAACGTAGCAACAACGGCGCAGTACACAAGAGTGCAACATAATGCAACATAGTGTTGTGCAGTGCAGAGCAGCAGCAGCGCAATGCATCAGAGGGACAACACAATAGTTATCAGTAGTCAGAGTCTTCGGCACTGATGTGCATCCACTGAACACTTATTTAGTCTTTAGCTGATTTCAGTTGCTTCTCTCAGCAGCTGAGTTGCAGTGCAGATGCAGTGTTAGCAGCATAGCAGATGCAACACTTGAGAGGGAGTTGTAGTACATATGCAGCAGTGGCAATGTCATGGGCAGCAGTACAGTTGCAACAGCAACACAGAGGTTGGTGGACAAATTTTCAGAGATCAACAACATAGAGGATGCTTCAGGGTCAGGGCATTATGCAACAGGCATATTGTTAGAGCACTTTCCTCGCTAAGAGGGAGTGTTGATTTTTGGTAGCATCGGAGAGGCTTAGACACTGGTATTCCAAATAACCCAGAAATTGTTTGTGAAAATTCCACTCGGTTCATGTTTTATTATAAAAATTAATTATTTTAATGGGGACCCTAAGTCTAACTTAGGGAAATTAAATAATTAAAAGGTCTTAATAAAACAGAGTGAGAATGATCTAGAAAGAGAAGATCAAGTCTTTTTATAATCTTAGCCGTTGATTAGAGATCTAATCTCCGCTGTTGATTTCTCAACAAGAAGACTATAAAGGAAGGCTTGAGGGTCATTTGGAAAGACACACCGAATGAATCTAGTGATCGAATTATTCTGACGGAGCAAGTGCTCGGACAAAGATCAGATCTAAGTGATTCAGTGTAGTGAGCGACAAAAGCAGTTATTGGTCAGAGGATCTTCTTCGGGACCAAGAGTACATAACAGAGAGGCAGCAGAGACAATAGAGGAAGCAACGCAACCACCAGGAGAGGTGACGTAGTCCCCAGAAGGTGTGATGTAGGCCCATGCAGGGACTGTTCAGTGTTTCCAAGAGACAGTTTGAGTTTTGCTGGAGATCAGGGTTTCTGAGCCAGGAGGGCTGAAACTTGATTTTTTGAGATG